>WEKY01028451.1:431254-441964 GCA_013390045.1 Picathartes gymnocephalus | reverse complement strand
AGGTTTTTTTTTTTTTTTTTTTTTTTTTTAATCAAAACCCAACCCCGTGGTCTCTGGGAGTCAGGCCTGAGTGGTGAGGAGGGAACTCGGGTCAGAGTGGTTGTCCTACATGAGAAGCATGAGCCGTGTTTGACCGCGTCAGATCCAAAACTGATCTGATGGGTGATACTTTGCACTTTCTGTACTGTACCATATAATACAACCGTTTGAGTTTATGCAAAGGAATCTACATTTTGTTTTACCCAGAGAAAAAATATGCAGAAGGCTGGGGATTGCATGGTCCTGTCTGATAATCCAGACTCCTCTGTAAGCACTTGAATCCGAGATGCTCCGTGCTTCTCCTGCAGCTTTTCCTTGTATGGATTTCCATGCTATGCCCCATGGTTTGATCTGGCACTTCCCCATGGTCACGTTCATCCTTCCTCCCTGCTATCTCTGATCCTGCTGCTCTGTCTGTGCCTGGCTGAAGGCACCTGCAAGCCCTCCCGACTCACCCAGCAGCCACCTACCCTGCCTGGGGCTTTGCTTTGTCCCCCCCTTCATCTTCCTCATCTCTGCAGCGCGGCTGAGGCCCCCAGCTCTGCAGGAGGAGCAGCCTGATTTGCAGAAGGCAGTGGAGGCACTGACCAGGGTGGCCGAGCCCGTCAGTCCTGCAGGGGCTCGTGTCTCCTCGGCTGGGGAGCTCACGCTCGCTCAAGACTGCCTGTACATTCACACCTGTACCTCTGTACCTGTACCTCTGTGCTTGCACTTTCACAGCTGCCCCTCCACAGCTGCACCCCTGTGCACCAGGCTCAGAGCTGCCACCACAGACCCGTGGGACTGGCTGGTGCCTGGCCCGTGCCTGTCACACGTGTCCCCTCCCGCCCTGCTCTGCCAGCCCTGTATATATTGCTGTACTTGCTTAACTGCTTGAAAGTAACTGTTAACCTGTAAACTGTACAAAAATAGGCTAAAATTAGATAAAAGCTGATGCCATTCAACAAATCTTTGCACTTAGTAGGTAGCTCGATGTAAAAATAAACCCAGTAATAACAATAGTAATCCCGAAGGGAAGCGAAGCCGCCGGCACCCCTCGCAGAGCCCGCGGGGAGCAGCTCTGCCCATGTCCCTCCCTGTCACACTGGCAGGGCAGACGGTGTGTGTGCTTGTCTGTGAACGTCCTTGGCGTTTGTAATGACCACAGCTGGTTCACGTTGGTGTTTATTTCTCCATCATCCCCCTTTCCTGGCACAGCCCCTGGCCACGGCCAGGCTGGGCTGGTCAGGGACCTGTGCTGGGGCAGGGAAGGACCCATTTGGCACGAGTGCTGTGTATCCATTGCCAGTAATTATTACTTTTGTTTCCGTTGAGTTCCTGGAGAACGTTCATTTTGCCAGTTTTCTGTTTTTTGTACGCTTTCCAAGATGACTTGAGAGCAAACCCATCTCCATTAGGGTTTTTTTTTTTTTCCTCCCTTCTTAGTTTTGACCATACGGTACAAATTCCAGTGTCTTTCTATTAAATTATTGCCTTTTGTTTTCCTTTGTTTTGTTTTGTTGTGGGTTTTTGATACAATTGTTTTCTTATCTTTAAGTGCCTTTTTGAGCACCAAAACAAACGGTTGGAGTTCAGGCCTGGGGGCTGTGCACACATGGGTTCGTCTGGGCAGTTGTGTTGTGCTGGGGCTGATTGCTTTTGAAGTCCTTCCATTTTTCTGTTTAATGAAAAGGGAGCTAAGACTTTTTGCTGGAGAATAAACTCCCCCTTTGTAATATGGTATTCCAAGTGTAGTTTTAACTACTGTAAATTTAAGGGAAGAAATGTATTTTTCTGTAAGCGGACTTGGCACAAAATCTGAACCACATACATCGTAGGAACATCCTAACTGGAACTCGCTCATGGTTTGTGAGTGACTGACTCCGATCCTCGGTACCTCCCCGAGGGCACAGGCTGTGTGTGGGCTGCGGATCACAGAGCTTCTCTGTGGCAGCGCCGGGCCGAGCTGCCGCCGGAGGCAGGGCTGGGCTGTGTCCGCGGCTCTCGGGGCGGCTGTTTCTCTGCTGTGCAGAGCGAGCGCCGCTCCGGGCTCGGCCCCCACGGCCCTGCCGGTCCCTGCTGGGCCCGCGATGGTGCTGGGGCAGCGCGATGGCACCGCGGCCCCTGCCCCGGACAGACCCTCAGCGCCCGGGGCGGCCCCCACTGCACTTTGTTCCTTAGGCTGAAGTCCCTGCTAGGTGGTTTTTGTATCCCAGGTACGTTATTTGACTAGCAGTGTTGTGGTTCTCGCGGGGCGGCAGTAGATGTCCCGAGTCTGATTTGCTTTGCGTGGCTGGGCTGCGAGGGCTGGTGGGGACGGGGCTGGTTATGCCGGGAGGCCGTGGGAAACTGCCGGCTGCTGCCCACTGTACCGGTCATCCTCCTCCTCCTCTTCCTCCTCTGGTGTTGTCTCTGTAACGTATGGTGAGATGCCGTCAGCTAGAGTGTCTGAGTGGGTCCTCGTGTGTGCTGGTGATGCCATGTAGATGAAGCCACTGGTTGGGTGTGGACTCATCCTGTTGAATAAACTGCTTAACTTTTCTCAGAAACGTTGTTTGTGGTTTCAGATTCGCTGTCTCTTGCCTGTGCTTCTTCCCCACACCCTCCTGCCCTGCCCTGGGCGATACAGAAGCTGTCTTCTGCCCCGGCAGCTGGGCTCTGGGTGCTGGTTATGGCTGCTGAGGGGATAAAATACTCCGATGGTGAACCAACAGCCCCAGAGCCCTTCGCACCCAAGCTGCGAGGAACTGCACTGGACTCTTCAGGCTGGGTTTTGTCTCTTCCCGTTATTTTTTTCTGCTGCTGATTCGTGGCTTCATTTTCCTCCCATCCTGACAGCGTGGGGAGGCAGAGACCTCCCTGATTTCATCCATCATCCATCCTTGAGGTGGGGCAGGTGCAGGTGCAGCTGGCAGTGCCCGAGCAGGGAGTTGTGTAGCCTATGAGCAGGGGGAGGACTGGGTAAGCTGCAGGTGGAACTCGATCTGCATCACCCCGTCCTTAATTACCCCTCCTTAAATACGGTTAATGGGCACAGCGTCAGGGCAGGTGACTGCCGGGTGGGCGCCGGGCTGCCAGGTCCGCCCTGCTCTGTATCGGTCACCACCCTCTCCTCAGCACGAGAGCAGCTGACAGCAGCAGGGTCCGGTTCTGGCACGGCCCGGTACCCGCCGCGGGAGCATTCTGGGCCTGGAGGTTCCTGGGCACCGCCCTGGGGAAAAGACCGGCGGTGGCTCCAGCAGATCCCTGAGCAGCGGATGTGTGTGGAGGAACAAGGGCGCTGGCCAGGCCCTGGAGGGTGCCGGGTGTGTGCCTTGCACTTGCGAGGCCTCTGCGGGGTGCGTCCCAGGTGTGCGTCCCAGGTGTGCGCCCCAGGTGTGTGCCCCAGGTGTGCGCCCCAGGTGTGCCCCAGGTGTGCTCGGTGGGCGGGGCCGGGCCCGGTCCCTGCAGTGCCCGCCCGCCGCCAGCAGAGGGCAGCAGCGCCCCACGCCCGCCCAGCCCGAGCGACCCGCGCGGGGAGCGGGAACCGGGAACCGGACCCTTCTCCCTCCCTTTCCCCTTTCTCTTTCCCTTTCCATTCCCCTTTCCCCTTCTCTTCCCTTTCCCTTTCCCTTCCCCTTCCCTTCCCCGCCGCTCCCGGCCCCGCTCCGGGCTCTGCCGTCGCTCCGGGGGAAGGTGCTGTGCGGGCTGTCACCAACTGATTGAACTGAAATTAATACCTGAACTATTTCTCTCCAGAGGGTCCAGTTACCCGGCTGAGGTGTAATAATCATTAACTCTAAGTGTGAACAGTAAATTGAATGTATTTATTAATTTCTATGGTCCGAAGGCAGCATTTGCATTTAAATTGCCTTTCCACCCTGCTGCGCACTGGCACGTGTGTTGGTTTCCTTCTAAAGTTAAAAATATTTTTTCTTTGAGGTGAGTGTGTGTAAGCACTTCCTCGCTGGTGCATCGGGGAGCCTGTGGCTCAGCGCTGTGCCTGGCACCGCGGGGTGCACAAGGCAGGGACCAGAGCGGTGGCACGGACTGAACAGCGAGCGGTCTCCTCCCATCCCATCCCGCCTCGGAGGAGTGAGGGCAGGGGATTTTGTCAGATGCGGAACTGCTTGAATGCAAACCCGGAGGTGGACAGAGAGGGCTGGGTGGCAGATGCTGTCCCAGCTAGTCCTGCTCTCCGCTGCTCAGGAGAAATAGCACAGCACTTGCTGCTAGCTCTGGGAGTGCACCAGGGCTGGACCAAGACAGTGCTGGAGTGGCAGTGCCAGGCTTTGCCTCTGCCTCACCAGCACCTCATCCAACACCAGAACCCTCTGAGGTGCCGAAATGAGCTCTCAGCTTCCTCCAGTCGTCTCTGGGGTGGTTGACTGCCAAGGCATGCTCTGTGGGTGACTTCCTTTTAACTTGGATGGGTCCAAGAGCCACTCACTCTGTGTGCTCCAAGGGGCACCTAAGGGCACTCTGGCAGCTGTCACACTCATAGCTAATGAATGAAAGACTGACATAGAAATGAAATGTAAAGGAAATGATGCAGAACTTAGTGATTAGTGCTTTGAACTTGAACTTGAAGTGAAGCAAATGCTCTCAGTCCTGCTAACTGAATCAAATAATCCAAATTACTAATACATTTTAGTATTTTTTTTTCCTGTGCAAAGACATTAAAGTGCTTTTAGCAAATGAGGTAAAGATTTTCCAGCTATGTTTAAAAGAGAGCACTGTGCTGTGGGTGCCCAGAGCCTGCTGTGAGCTCGTGGCAGGGGCTGTGCACGGCTGCTCTGTCCCTCCTGGGGCCTCTGAGTCTGACTGCCCCGGGAATGGCTCTGCCCTGGGAATGGCATCTGTGCTGGGGAGCCAGCACGGAGCCCCGGGTGCAGAGAGGGGCATTCCTTCCCAGTGAGAGCCAGGGCTGTGTGGGGTGGTCTGGGGCCACCTGGGGGTAGTGGCTCACCCTGGGCATGCCAGTTCAGGGGGATTTTGCAGCCCCTGCTGCTGTTTCAGGGCAGATACGGCTGCAGGTTCCTTTGGGCAGCAGCTCTGACTTGCCTGGAGCTCCCTGGCCTTGCGAGCATCGAGAGATGCTCTGTTACATCGGCTTTGTTGCTGAGGGTGTATGTTTATTGCACCCGCATTGCTTGTGGCTGGACCGTGCCCATGTTGGGCCGTTTAGTGCCCTTTTTCCTGCCTGATGCCCCCTGCCCGTGGCACCCTCGGTGTCTGGGGCTACCCAACAGCTCAGCCCCCCGGGGCAGGGCAGCAGGAGCGACCCCAACCCCAGGCACGGGGTGGAGATTTTCCTGCATGGGGGTGTGTGTGTTTGGAGACATTCCCTGCGAGCATATGTCTCATTTCCTGTGGAGAGGAGAAAAGACTTGCCAGATGAGACTGATTCTTGAAACTGGCAAAGTGTTTTTCAGATGTCAGCTCCCCTGGCCCTGCCCGGGGATAGCTCAGCAGCCTTGGCAGGGACAGGACGGGCACCAGCCAGTGCCGCTGTGCTTTGGTGCATTCTGAGCTTGGTTTCAATTTTAGTATTTTTCTTTGCATGTTTCCCTCCCCATTCCAGCACAAGCCAGAGCAGTGTCCCCATCTCCCTGGAGTGGAGCCCTTCCCTTGGCTGAGCAGCGCTGACGTGGGGGTGTCTGGAGTGTTCCTGGTGCCCCCGGCTGTCCCCACCCCCTGCCCCCCTCTGGGCTCCAGCAGCACCTGGAGCACCAGGGCGGGGTGAGCCCACTCCCCTGGGGAGGTTGTGCTGTATCCTGTGCCTGAGCCAGCTGCAGGCACAGAGGGAAAATAGGAGTATTTCCCCAACTTTGATAACCTTTTTATTTCCCCTTAATATACACCTACAGCCTCACTATAGAAACATTGGAAACCAGACTTTAGCAGGCCTGAGGGACTGCAGCATTATCCATCTTCTGTAAATACTGTGGAGCAGTTGGAAACCTTTTTATGATCACAGCTCAGCTGGAAAATAGCACCACATTCCTGCTGCCCTTTGGGATCGCTTCCCTTGCTCGTGGGGTGGAGGGCAGCAGCTGTTGAAGCACTTTGGTCTAAGTGTTTCATGAGATAAAAGTGTAATTTGCTGGATTTTAAATATCTCGTGCGTCAGATCAGCATAAGCATTGCAGGTAAACCAGCCTTGCTCTGCTCCACAGAGATGTCTCTTCCCTCCCCAGGAATCTTCCAGAGACTTGGGCTGGCAATCTTTGATGCTGCAAATTCAGAGGAGGTTTGCGTGTTGGAAATGAAGCTTCAGCTCTGGAGCAAAGCTTATCCCAGACCTTTAAATCAAATAATGCCCTCCTAACAGCAGCCAAAGGCCAGGCACCCTCTGAGAGCTCCTAATTCCACCCGAGCCCCAGCAGCGTGAGACTCATCTCTGGACACGCAAACGTGTCTGGTTCTATCTAACAAAGGTAAATTTCTTAATTAAGATACCCAGCTGCCTGGGGCACTGGGAGGTTCGGCTGGGTGTGAGCTTGGCCGGGAGCTGGTGCAGATCCCCTGGCTGCTGCTCCAGGGAGCTCCTGCACGGGGGCAGTGGTGGGGCTGGAGGGGGCTCTGCAGCCTGGTGAGAGCCCCGTGCTCCCTGTGACACTCGCCCAGGGAAGGGCTGTCACCAGTGCTGCTCACCAGCCCAAGCCTTCCTGTCCTGCTCAGAGCTAACAAGCTTGTTTCCCTCCTTGATGTGTCTCAGCTGACAAGAAATGACTGTCCTTGGCAGTGTTACCCACCCCTACCTGCTGCTGCTGAACGCTCATGAAACTTGGGTTGGATTTCTGTCTCTAAACTGTTGTTGCGTCAATTTTTTTCACTCCCTTCAAGACAGCCTTTATAAAAATAATATATTTATCAATGACTGGGCAAATGCTGAAGCAGGCAGAGCTGTGCCATAAAGCAGGGCAGCACTGGGCTTTTGGGGCTGTGGCAATGGCCAAGGGAGAGGAGGCTCTCAAGAAGTCTCTAGGGTGAGATGCAGAAAGAAAGAAAAAAAATTAAGCCTTACGTAAGTCAAAACATCTGCTAGTGCATGACTAATGCCTTCCCTCCTCCCTGGTGTGGCAACTGAAGTCCATGGGAATTACATAAATGATTGTTTCCTGTAAGAAGTTATACATTGTTCATAGGGCTTCTGGGGACAAACCTTGTGTGCAGCCACCCCTTCCCTCGCGCTGCTGGCTTGTGCCTTTGGATCCAGCTGCTCCTGACCCTTGTGCCCTGAGCTGACAGCAGCAAAGCCCAAACACACTGTCCCCGGGCCAGCTGGTGCCAGGGTGGATTTATTCCTGCCAAAGTCAGCTGAACTGGACAATTACCTGTGTTTAAAGCTGAGGTTATGGATGTGCGGTGCTGACAGCTGAACTAGCTGAGTGCTGGGCTGTGGCTGTGCCCAGTGTGGCTGTGCCTCTGGTGACGCTGCCGTGCCCTCCAGACCACCCTGCCTGGCACTGGGCTGCTGGTGCCTTCCCCAGGACAGGGCTGATGGCAGCAAGTGCAGTGACAGAGCCAGGGTCTGCATCCCTTTGGTGGCAGAATGTGTTGGTGAGGCCTGGTCTGGCTGAGGGGAATGCAAGGGAAATGTTTTACAGATCCAAGCGTGGTTTTATTCCCACGGAACCTCCTCGTTCTGGCAGTGCTACTCTGCAGCATCTTTATAACTTTGCTCGCTTGTTTGTCTCTTGGTTGCAGTTCAAACCTTGTGTGGATCTGGTGGCCCCTGCCCACCCCAAGGCTCTGACCTCCCCACGTCCCGTGGCTGCCAGTCTGCCCAGTACCACCAGTGGGGAACTGGGCCAAGTCACTTGTGTGCTGAATTTTTATTGTTGCGTCTTGAGTTTTGTTCTAGTTTCCCTGCCTGGATCTCTCAGTTCTGGACATGCAGAGTCTGTGTCTCTGGTCAGAGCAGGAGCAGCTGGCTCCAGCAGAGGTGAGTGCTCCTGGCAGATGGATGATGCAGGGTCTCTCTCAGCTCCCAAACACTGCACCAGGCCACGCTCTGGGTTTCTGCTTTCCTTGGTCTGGGACATTAACTGCTGCCAGAATTACTGATGGGCTTCTGCTCTTAGCCTGAGTGCTGCAGGCTGCTGCTCCAAGGTGGAAATCATGCAGTCAATTAAGTAATTACCTGGTGTTTCGGCTGCCAGCACTCAGGGGTTTTGTCTTTCACCAGTGGCGTGGATCCCGACACACCTCTGACCCGCGGCTCCCCAGCAGTGCAGCGTGCCCTGCTGCAGCAGCCTGCTGCATCCCGTGTGCTTGCAAGGCTCTCACTGAGGCTCTCGGCATCGCTCCCTGCGCACGGGGCTGCTGTGCTGGGCTCGCCAGGGAAACAGCAGAGGCCTGGTGGGAGCACTGCTCAAACAGAGGCTTTTAGCCAAAACCTAATGACAGGAGAGGAAACCTCCTCTGAAGCCGCCTCTGCAGTCTGTTGTCTTTGAATATGGCGGTGCAAAAAGCCAGCAGGTGCTGCAGGACTGGCAGCACAGCCCCTCGCAGGGACTCTGACACTCCAGGACATTCTCTGGCTGCTCCAGTCTGCACCTGCTCGTGCTGGTTTTGGCTGGGGTGGAGTTAATTTCCTTCCCAGGGACTGTGTTTGGGATTTGTGCTGAACACAGTGATTATAAACAGAGATGTATTTGCTCTGTCTGAGCAGGGTTCACACAGAACCAAGGCTTTTCCTGCTCCTCATATTGCCAAGGAAGCTGGGAGTGCATGGCAGGCTGGGAGGGGAACAGCCAGGACAGGTGATCCAGTGGGCCCAAGGGATATTCCAGACCACAGGACATCATGCTCACTATACCAGGTGGGGTCACTGGAGTTTGTCTTCCCAGGTAACTGCTGCACGTGCTGGAGGTGGCTGAACACCTGGCTGCCCGTGGAAGGAAGTGAATGAATTCCTTTACTTGGAACGTGTGGCTTTTGCTTCACCTATTAAACTGTCTTTATCTCAACCCACGAGTTTTCTCACTTCTGCTCTTCTTCTGGTTCTCTTCCCAATCCCACCGGTGGGGGAGTGAGCGAGTGGCTGTGTGGGGCTTGGATGCTGACTGGGGTTAAACCACAACAATGTGGGATCTTTTTATTCCAAAAGTCTCAACATCAGGCTAAATTTAGTCCTGTAGAAATCAATAAGTGGTTGCCAACTTTAACACAAGGGCAGGGCAAGGTCAGTGTTAAATATTTCTGAACAATTTTACCCATGGTTTCAGGTTCTTCTCCTTTCCAGTTGGGAAAATGATGAGAAACTTTCCACTGCTTTAAATATAAAGTAATCTCTGAAAATACTTAGAAACAATTAACTCAAAATGTTCTCTGGTTTGGGGTTCAATGTTTTCTTTTGAAGTACAGTGTGTTCTTCTGCTGATTTTTCATCCAATCTACATGCTGGTGTCCCAGAGGGTTGTTTCTGTGGTGTGTTTGTGCATCTGAAATGAAGAATGTCAGTGACACAACCACACGGGGCAGACCTTGGTGGAGTGTTAGGTTTTAGTTTCAAGATCCATGTACGAAGGGCAGCTGAAAAGGAGATTGAGCAGCACAGCCATGGAGCCATGCTCTGGAATCCCTGTCCTTAGCCGGTGTGGCTGCCCCTAGGCAGGACAACAGGCATCCATCCCAGCAGTGTTCCAGCACAGGTGTGAGAGGGAAATATCCTGGGGCAGCAAAAACTCCACACTAAACTCCTCTAGTTTCATCAAGAAAACAGGAGAAAAAGCTGCTTTTTCTGTCAAATATGTTACTGTTTAAATATTTTTTATTAATTCCTGTTCATTCCCTGAAAAAAAATCAACACGTAAAATTGAAAACCATTGAAATGAAGTATTAGTGCTTAAAAACACTTCTCAGCCAAACTCTTTATTTAATTCACCTTAATCCAAACCCAAATTCTTGGTTCCAGAACCGCTCACATAAGAATAAGTCTATGCGGAGCCAGATTCTCTGAGGGTGTTTCACGTGGTCGGTGCTGTGAACAGACGCACACAGAAAGGCGCGGGAGTCAGGCACAGGTGGGAGCGCAGGGCATTCCCATCTTGAGGAGTTCATGTTTCATTTGGAACAGGAAGCGGCGGGAACCTCGGGCCAATCACCGCGTGGCGTGGGAACCTCGGGCCAATCACCGCGTGGCGTGGGAACTTCGGGCCAATCACTGCGAGGCGCCGGAACTTCGGGCCAATCACCACGTGGCGCGGGAGCTTTCGCACCAATCACCGCAGAGCGCGGGAACATCGGACCAATCGCCCCGAACCGGGCCAAGAGACACTTTCGAGACAAGGGCCGAGAAGCGGCCATTTGCTTTATTGAGCGCGCCGGGTGCACGGGGGACACCTCCTCCTAACCCGCGCTCACCGGATTACGGTCGATGGCTGCAGTTCGCGCATATTCATTGTTTTCCTCAGGAAAGGCGTGGCTATGCCGTCCATTTCTCGGTACTCATGATCGTCATTAGCATACGCGAGGCGCAGTGCCCCCTGGTGGTCGCGCTGAGGAAGGCTCCTCATCTTCCTCCGTGGTCCCTTGATGAAGGCTGGGCGTCTTCCCCGCTCCCCCAGCAATTCCCGGTCCCCCATCCCCATTCCCCGAGATCCCCCCGTAATTCCCGGTCCCCCATCCCCATTTGCCCGGTAATTCCCGGTTCCCCATCCCCGTTCCCCGAGATCTCCCGGTAATTCCCGGTTCCCCATCCCC
>WEKY01028451.1:399674-430900 GCA_013390045.1 Picathartes gymnocephalus | reverse complement strand
CCGCACTCGGCCCGCGCAGCCCGGCCCGGCAGCGGCCCCGCGGCTCGGCCAGCCCCGCTGCCGGGGCGCCCCTGCTGACCCCGCTCTCCTTGCAGGCCGTGGATGACTTGCTGCGCTGCGGGATTTGCTTCGACTACTTCAGCATCGCCGTGATCATCCCGCAGTGCTCGCACAACTGTGAGTCCCGCGGCGGGAGGGCTGCCAGCACGTTTTTTGCGCTTGTGGGACTTGCCCGTTCCCGTTGTTTCGGGTGTGAACTGTGCGGAAAGGCTGGGCGAGTTGGGATTGTTGAGTCTGGTGAAGAGAAGGGTCTGGAGCCTGCGGGGATGATGGAAAGAAACTCTTTACAAGGGACTGGAGTACCAGCACAAGGGGGAATGGCTTCCCACTGACAGAGGACAGGGTTAGAGTAGAGATTCAGAAGAAACTGTGGAGGTGCTGAGGCCCTGGCACAGGGTGCCCAGAGAAGCTGTGGCTGCCCCTGGATCCCTGGAAGTGCCCAAGGCCAGGCTGGACAGGGCTTGGAGCAGCCTGGGACAGTGGGAGGTCCCTGCCCATGGCAGGGGTGACACTGGATGGGTTTAAGATCCCTTCCCACTTAAACCATTGTGGGGTTCTGTGATTCTCTTCGGGACGGAAGCTGAGAAGAGCTTTGCGGGACGGAAGCAGCCACGACCTTCCCTTGTGCAGCTCCTGCTGTAGCACAAACGTATGGCATCTGGCATTCTTCGTTTAAATATCTTCCTTAACATCTTGAGGGTGGTGCAAATGTAAGGCTCTATGTGGAGAGCATTATGAGCTCAAATTTTCCGTGCTGCTCTGTCTGCCCTGGGCGATATCTGCTGGCCCCAGGCAGTTTGCTGAAGCCAGATTAGGGGGGAAGTAACCTTGCCTTTTCTCACCTTAAAATAAATGCTTGTAATTGTTTCATTCACAAAGTGTAGCACTTCCTTCCGTGAAGGGGGACATAATAGTTTAGCAATGAAGTTTAGTTTAGCTTGGCAAAGCTGTCACCATTGAAGCCAGTGTGGAGGGCCACAAAACTGGAAATTCTCTGCACTTGCTGGTAGTACAGCCTGCCTGAGGCACAGTGGCTGCGAGCAGCAACCACTGCCCACATGGACCTGGCCCCTGGGATGGGGCCTGGGTGTCAGATGCTGGCAGCTGGATCTGCTACTTCATTTGTATTCATACAGTTAAAGTTTGTTTTTTTCTTTATGGGTTTCTCACCCTACATCACTTCTTACTATACATGTAGTAATTTTTGAGCATTTAGATGGGTTTATGGTTTTAAGTGTTAGTGGGTGATTTAGACCAGGTTGGATGGGGCTTGGTGCATCCTGGGACAGTAGAAAGTGTCCCTGCCCATGGCTGAGGGTGGGATGAAGTGAGCTTTAAGGTCCCTCCCAACCCAAACCATTCTGGGATTAATTAATGCTGCAGCTGCTTTTCAGATGCATTCCCAGAGGCTCTGTGAAATATTGATCTCTTTCAGGAGCTGCTGCTGAGTGTGTTCAGTGCTGAGACTCTGACCCATAATGATCTAGTGAGGGAATGTCTTTTCCTGGAGAAGATGAGACTTTTTAAAGTGGCTGTGGAAGCTCATAGATAAGTTGACAAAGTGTAACATGCAGAAATTTCCTGTGACAATATGTAGCTTATGGTGTGTTTCACCAGCGAGTCTGTTGAGGCATCCTGTGATGATGAGATGACATTAAGCTGTCTCTCAGCATTTCAGTGCTGTCTCCTTTCCTTTTTAGCCTCTTCTTTCAACAAGTTGGTATTGTTTAGGAAAGGGGCAGAAGAGCCTGGGAAAAAGAGAGGATTGTGAGTTTATCTGGGGCTATGCAAGAAGATGAAAGTGATCAACATTAGTCATGTCAAAAACCCAGCATGGTGAGGGAGTGGGCAGTGCAAACACTGCTGTACTTGTGGTGGCTGACAAAGGGTTTCTTGCCCTGGGAAACAAAAGGAAACAAACATCAGCTTTAGATGGAGGAGCTGATACTTGATGTTGAAACATGTTTGCATAAAATACGGGTTTTTTGCAACAGTGATAGTCTCAATTTCATGGAGAAATGGTGTGTTTTAAATATTTGTGCATTGTGGAATTGCTTGCACATATTGTACAGTAAGGAAATACACAAGCAAGGATGTGGAACTGCATTTGGAAGAATGTCTGCTTCAAAATTATGTATTTCCTTCTTCCAGATTGTTCCCTTTGTATCCGCAAGTTTTTGTCCTATAAAACGCAGTGTCCAGCTTGCTGTGTGGTAAGTGTGGTTTTGGTTTTGGTTTTGGTTTGGTTTTTTCCCTTCAATTTGTTTTTTATCTTTTAGCAGATCTCAGGAGCTTTTTGCTCTGGATTATGCCAAATAATTAATTCTGATTGCATGGGTGGAGTGTGGTGGTCTTGCATCTGGAATTCTCCTGTTTCAGAGGTGCTCCTCTGTCAGTGCAGGCAGAAGGGGATGGAGCATCAGGCCTGGGGCTTGGCTCAGGGCTGTGTATACAATCTGTCACAAAACATTTAACATTAGTTTGTTAAAATGCTCCATCTTTTAAACCAGCAGTGCTGAAACATAAGTGCTTAATTTTCTGTGAGTGGCCCAATTTAATCTCAAAACTAAAATAAGTAATAAAAGCTATATTAAAAAGAAGAGCAGAGAGAGTTGCAGTGAGGTAAAAATCAGAAATTGTTTAAAAATAATGAATTGAATGCACAAAGGCATCTCATAATTCATATTTTCATTCCATAATTAGAAGATTAACATTTCCCTTCATCAGTTTTCACACTTTGTTGCTTAAGGTTCTTACCACCTTCAGAAGATCCTTGGTTTGGTTTTCAAAATTATTAGACCTGTGCTACAATAAACCATTGTTGGAGCCTGGGCACACTGGGCTTTGTTGCTTTAGCTTTATGCTTTATCTATTGCCCTTAATATCCCAGACTTAAGTTCTCAGGCAGTTTTTTTCATATGAGATATTTTTAGGGGGAAAAGTGATTACATTTTAAACATCTTAATTCCTGTAGCACTTTAGTGGGGGTAGTTGAGGCATCCAGCCAAGAAACAAGTTATTAATCACTTGAATATTTTCTGGGCATTTGCTGTTTTCACTGCATTTGAATGTTTGTTTAGGGTTTTTTTTTCTTTTTCTTTCTTTTTCTAATAGGCAGTCTCAGAATCTGACCTGAAAAACAACCGGATTTTAGATGATCTGGTGAAGAGCTTTAATTCTGCAAGGTATTTCTGAAATTTTATGGCTACTGTCTCTGGTTTGGCAGCTGGAAAGGTGTAACTGTGTGTGACCAGGCTCAGAGCCCTGGAGAGGAGCAGTGGGAGAACTGAGCAAAAAAAATGGTGGTGGCACAGAAGCATTGCCAAAGATGAATGTTTACCCTTTGGAAAAATCCTGCAGTGTTCTGGCTGAAGGTTACTGTCCACTCAACTGATGTGGAGGTTTTACAGGCTTCTTTTGGTTCTGCTTTTGGTTAGCTGCTCTGGAATTACAGTCTCTGCCAATGTGTAGGAAGTCAAGAGATATGTCAGGATTCTGTGGGTGAAATAATGGTAATGAAGATTTTCTTTGAAGATCCTTCCTATGTGTGCAAGGGAAATTCTGAATAGAGGGATTTTGTCGAGTGGTAATGGTCACCTTGCAAGAGAATTCTCTTGGTGAAATCATTGGCTAGGAAAAATAAAGGTATTGAAAGATTAAAAATGTGAGTTTTCTTGAGTAAGGAAAGTAATGGAGTGCTGTGCTTTCACCTCGATTTCTCAGCTGCTTTTCTGTTTGTTTTTAATTGATTTTTGAGCTCCACATCCTTTAAAAGACAGGAACAACAGGATAAATATGACTTGGTAAAGTCTCACCACAGTAGATACATGAAGCTCCTTGTATTATCTGTCTGCATTCTTTTGATGAGAAGCAACTCAGTGATTTGCTGGGAATTCTATGGATATTCCCATCTCTATAGGAGACAAATGCACTTTCATCTTTTTCTCTGAAATTAACTTGGAGCTGGAAGTGAATGAGACTCTTGGCTTTGTAAGTGACAAAAAGCATAGTTCAGTTGATGGCTTTGTTTCATGAGAGAATTTTTCTCTGATGAAGATCATAGAATGTAGATAGATCTAATCTTCTATATGGCCACTACTAGATTTAATTTATTTATTTGAGTAATTTAAATCCTTTAGTTCCATTGTTTCAGCTTGAAATCTGGTGCTTCCTAGTGATAAATGGATTACTATTTTTTTGTTAATGCCTAATTTTGAAGGAACAAGTAGTGCTGACTTGGATCCATTATGATATTGAATCTTAAATGTTAATTTTTTTGGACTGCTTTAATGGATCAGTATAAATCTTACCAGTGAGAGTAGTTCAATAACCTTTCCTTTTGTGGCTTGGAGTTCAATCAATTTCTCACATGAGGTTGAATCAGCAGGGCTGTGGAGCCGGGTCTGGCCTGGGTGAGGGAACCTGTGCAGGGCTCACGCTGGGTCTGGGTGAGAAAGACTCCCTGCTTCCTGCTGTCATGGGACAGACTCCTCAGGGGAGTGCAGGTCATGGTCACTGTGGTGTCCAGGGGTTGGGGCTGTCCCCTGGGGCTGCACGTGCCCTGAGCTGAGGGGACACTGTTTATCCAGAGAATGCTCTGTGGGGTGAGTATCATTCAACTGTAACACCACTGCTGTTTTCTGTCCTGGTGGTGTTGGTACAGGACAAATCTGTCTCCTCCCTTCTTCTCCATCTGCTTTGTTTCCCCTTGGCTGTCTCCAAAAAACAAATCCACAGTCCAGGGGTTGAAAAGCTCAGCATGTTTGAAAGATCAAATATGTTCTAACTTGACTTTGAGCCTTGGGTAGTTTGATGTTTATGAAAATTAGGCCTTAAATCTTCTCAGCATTTCACAAAGTGCAAACCCATTTCTTAAGTCAGGTCTGGAGGGGAAGAAAATGGTAATGTTGGTGGCACTTAGCAGAGTGAGAGCTGTGCTCCAAGGTCAGCGTGTGCAGGGAATGGGAATCATTCCAACGAGACCGAGTGCTGATGCCATTTATGCTCTGCTCAGCCTTAGGTGTTTGCAGGATGTGCTCAGGGGGTTGTGTGGGAGTGCAGCTCCCTCCCTGTACAGAGGGTGGGCTCTGCTGTCTCCCGGGGTCTCCTGCTGTCTTCAAGTAAGGGGGAAAACTGGTTTCTACTGCATTCCATGTGATGTTTGAGAGGCATGCTGTTGTGCTTGCAAAATGCAATTTATTTGGTTTGAAATCAGGAAGATGGTGCTCAGGTTCTGCAGAGCATGGGGAGCTGGCCTCTGCTTCAGATTCCTGGGGGCTGGGCAGTTCCCAGGTGCTGCACTTAAGAACGGGCAGAGGGAGGAAGGAGTTGGCCAAAAATTCCACCTTTTTCCATTCTGATTTCTCCAAGAAAAACTTACCACTGTCCAGTGTGCTGACTGTGTTTTCTCCTGGATGCTTCCAGACAGCAGCTGTTGCAGTTGGTGTTGGATGCTGGCCCGGTTCCATCCCCACCAGCCCACGGGCAGTGTCCGGCTGCCGAGAGCCACAGCACTCCTGGGTCTCAGCCAGGTTCAAAAGAGGCACCAGGGATTGACAGCTTCTTAAGAAAGGACAAAGTCTGCACCTCCACCAAGGCAGGTGGCCTGGCAGGGACTGAGCAGAAGAGTTTCCAAACTGAGGAACACCATGACCTTCACAGCACTTCAGCAGAGGTCGGTGATAAAGACAACAAGGTGGGATCACAGGAGGTTCCTGGGTGTGCCGAAAATCATGAAAAGCCTTCTACATCTGTGGTAAAAGGAGACAGGAAAGGTGAGGTGTTTGATTTTTGGTCATGTCCTGCTGTCTCCCCTGTGTGTGGCTGGCTGTACATGTTAGAGGACCCTCAGTACATGGCGCTCACCCCATTTCTCCATGTGGTTCTGATCTGAGCTGGCACCTCCAGCTCCTTCCCCTTTAACTGGCCCGTGCTCCCTTCACATCCCTGCTGGTGTGGGACAGCTCTGCTCCAAACATGTTCTTCATGAGGAAGCTTGAGCTGCTGCCAAGGAATTAAGTGGCATTCAGTGCTTACGGATTCCTTTGCTTGGAGTAACAACACTAAAAAACAATAGTTGTGCAACAGACTTAGTAAAAATGAAGTAATTTCTCTTCTCCTTCCCCCTAATGACTAGACAGGCACTGGCATTGATTCTGCTCTCGTATCCTTGAGTAACCAGATGCAGGTTATTTTATAATGTGTTTGTTATTTGAGGGGTGAGCCTGAACTCAAAATGAGCATGGCAATGTATCCGTTCACACACTCTCCAGAAGAGTCATCTGCTTTATTCTTTTGTAATTCTAGAGAGTTAAGGTGAATTTACTTTGAAGCATGAAAATGCCCATTTATACTAATCAACCATAATAAAACGACAGAATCCTCTTAGTTCTGATGTGCTGGCAGCCATCCTACTGACCCAGCTAAAAGCCTAAATTAAAATAAGACACCATGTAGGAGTACACCCCTGGTGCTTATTAGTTCAAATTACCTGTTCTTTTGTTAAATGATTTAGTCATCTGGAACTCTGAAGTTGATATATATTCATTAGCTGGATGAATCCTGCTTGAAGAGGTACCACAGCCAGGAAAGGAGCCATGGGAAACCTGTCATGGTTTTACACGTCAGGTCCGCTTGTGTTGGTAATTTAAAACTCGTGAAATTTTACTGCTCATTTATTTTTGAGCAATTTAAACTTTCACTTGCTTCCCATTTTATGATCTTTTTAGTCTTTGAGCATGCAGCACATGGAAATTATTTCCTCAAGTGCAAAGTAGTTGGTCAAACAATATTAGTGACCCACCTGCATTGAGGGGGTTTATTGTTATTTGTTCCTGTTCTAAGAACTCAAATGTACCTTCCAATACAGTAACAGACAGCTCAGGACTGGAGTGTTTTGTTACTGTCCCAGCTATTGGTTTCTCAGAGGAAAACATTCACTCTTTGCTGTTACATCCACACTAGTAAATTCCTTCTCTCTTGCTTTCAGTGGAATGTCCTGTTTGTGAGGTTGCTATTCCAGAGCAATATATAAACAAACATCTGGATAGCTGCTTGACCAGAGAGGAGAAGAAGGACAGCCTCCGAAGGTAAGGAACAGCTCTGAGAGCTCCCAAACACACGTGGCTGGTCTGTGCACTGCTGAACTAAGAACTGTTTGTTGCTGGGGTGTCACAGTAGAGGTTTGTGTTTGTTTCTGGCTTCCCTGCTGTGTGGAGCACTCTGAAATCACTGGGAGGGTTGTCCCCTCTTAAGAAAGTGTCTGGATTGCCAGCTTAATTGCTCTTTGGCTTTTAGTGGCAAGAGAACCCATGGCCAATGCTTTAAAAAATTCAGCACAGGGAGGAGAACGTAGTCTGTGCCTTGTTCTTGTCACCTTTCTGCTCCCTAGCATTAAAATTCCCTTCAGATAACACTGTTTCCCATTTTTCATTTGGTGAATGAATTGCTTCCTTTGGTTCAGGTGTGCCAAGAGACATTTTCTTCAACAGCTGTCAAGTTAAAGAATAAAAATTGCACCCTTCTCTCCTCTCAGTGGGGCTGTTGAAGTTTCCTGAAGACCTCGATTTCCATAAGATTAATGCATTTCTTTGGCTCTGTGCCCCTGCCCCAGCATTGGTCACGGTCGCCACATTCACGTCAGAAGTGGAGTTTCAGTTTGTTTTACTTACAGCAGAAAGTTATTTCTGACTGTTATTTCTGACTGATCAGACTGAAGAACTGGGAGGATTTGTACTTCAGTGCTTGTTTTTCCAATTCCCCTGAACCTTGAATTAGAAAGTAATTTTATGTTAAAGCTCTTGTTTTGCCCAGTCATGCTTAGAGTGCAATCTGCAAGCTAAACGACTTTCAAGATGAAAAAATGGTAAATGAATATTGAAATCTGATGTTACATTTAATTTCCATTTGGAATGTTTTAGTGCTTTCTCTGTTCTTAATAAATGGAAAAACAAGCCAGATCTGTCCTTGGTGTCACGCCCGTGCCCCTAACAGGATTTTAAGTTCTGCTTATTTAATCTCTCGACTGCCTAGGCCTTCAGCAGGTGTCACACCTGGCACTGCCCTTGGGGACTGGCAGTTTCAGGGGAATGCTGGCCCTTGGCAGTGTTTGGTTTGTGGCAGTGGTGTTTGCTTCCAGTAGCAGCACCTGCCTACACAGCAAGCGTCTGTAGGACTTTCAAAAGATTTAATTATTCAGTGAAAATTTTATATTTCCCAAAAAACTCTGAAAAAAGTTTCCCTGAAGAGTGTATTGTGGTAATCCGTCTTGTTTTTACCAGCCATGCTACAGGGCTGGGTAAGAGTACATGAATTAATGACAGTTTTCACGTAAGACTTTTTTTTAACCTTGAGATTTTCTATGTGATAAGTTAAAAGTGCTGAATAGTTTTAAAATAAATCTCTTGTTTTCACAGTGGAAAGCTGTTCACTGCTCTCTAATCCAGAGCAGGGCAGCTGAGCTTTATTTTGCTGCAGAAAGAAAAATGTCTGATTAAATGCTGTTTCTCTGTGAATTACTGCAGTCACAGAAGATGAGTGAGGCAGTAGATGGGTTTTGGCCCCTTTGCTTTTCCTGGTTTGAGAGTATCTCACCAGGAGGCATAGGGAAGCCTGAGCTAACTTGACAGGAGGAAATGTTCTGCTAATTTTAGGTGACAAAAGTTGTACTAGGACTTGAATTTTCTCTGGAAGTTTCCTGTAATTGAGATGTTTTCCCCAGCTGTGCCAGGAATATTGAGTCCTTCTGATGGAAAGAAGTAAATTTTGGCTTTAGATGTTATTCCTCTGAGAGCACTGTTACTTATCTTTAATGTCTCTCTGTACCACCAAACCACCCTTCTGTTAGCTGGGAACTGGTGCCTTCAGGTACGTGGCTATTTTTCTCAAAGATATTTTCCCAGAAAGCTGAAAAATCTCCTAATTCAAGTTTTGGCTTGATGTTTTCATGCTTTTAATACTTCTCCAGCTGATTCAAGTAAGACATGGCCAGTACTGTGTATCCCGAGTGGGTGAAGTACCCTTGAATAATTGTAAATACTTTAACTTTCATAGGAATATTAATTAAATAAAATCTCTTTTGTTTTCCTTTGGCAGTTCTGCTCAGAAAAGGAAGCTGATGTCCAAAGTTGTCTATAACCTGCTGTCGGATCGAGATCTGAGGAAGAAGCTCAAGGAGCACGGTCTGTCTACCTCTGGGACCCGCCAGCAGCTCATTAAGAGACACCAGGAGTTTGTGCACATGTACAATGCTCAGTGTGATTCCCTAAATCCCAAATCAGGTAAGGGAGAAACTGCAGGGAAATTGCTGCCCTCACAAACCATCAGTCTGCCTTTCCCTTTCTGCTGCGTCTCAGGGTAGGAGTGACACTGGTTTGACTGTTGGGAGAAGTGGAGCTGGAAGAACTTATCTTGTTGAGATCAAGATCGATGCGAAATACTTCTTTAACCTGCTGGGGGTACTGGGGTGAGCCTTCACTCAGTGCTGGTGATGGAGTGGCACCAAGTCTCTGCCTCGTTCATCCAGAGTGAGGGAAGAGTTCCAGGGTGTGCATGTGCTTCAGCTGCTCTCCCCTAAATACTGCCAAGCTCTTTGTTCAAAACCTGTACACAAAGGGTGAATTATTAAACTCACACTTAAGATGCAGACGTGCGTTTTGGGTGGTAGCAGGGAGCCTGAGGTCACTGTGTAACATGGGCAGCTGAGCTGCTGAGGAAGCCCAGGTGCCAAATTCCTGCAGTGTGCTTAAACCAGTTTGGAACAGGTTTTATTCTTTAACAGCTTAATAAGCTTTTGTTCTGACTGCTTCACTGTCTGGTGAAAGTGTTTGTTTTAATAACTGCCCACAGCTGCCTGGCAGTGCTGTGGAGATGATGAAGTGCAGAAACAGATCTGTAAAAGTAAATACCAAAGTAAACTGTGCAGGGTTCTGCATAGCCCTGAATCTAGTTAAATGTTACAGTTATGTTGTTTATAGGCTTTGGATGTGTCTGACAGTTGTTGAAGTAGGTTGTAGTTCCTCTGTGGGTGCACACGGTTCTGTGGCCCTGGAAGGTTTGGTTGGCACAGTAAGATAAACAGTAGATGCAATTACTGTGTCTTCCATTGAAACATCCAGTATAAAATGGAAAGTCTCTCTGAATGATGGCCTGTGTGCCACAAACGCTGGTGTGTGCAGGAAGGAGGTTCAGTAGGATTTGGAAAGACTGCACGTTTGCCTGGGATTGGAGCCTGAGCTTTCCCTCTTCGAGGGCTAATGCTGTTTGTGTTTTAAATTCATGGTAGTGACTTTCAGTTTGTGCTGTTACAGCTTTTTATTACCCAGCTCCTGTTTCAGTGATCCCTTTCTTGTATTTCCAAACAGTTGCAGAGGTTGTTAAAGAGCTGGAAAAGAACGAGAAGGTTCGGGTTCAGCTTGAGTGTAATAAACCTGGTGAAAATGTAAGTGACTGATCTTTGTTCACAGAGGGGTGGCCAGCAGAAACTGCAGAGTGGGCACTGGAAGTGTCTGCCTATTGCTTTATTGTGGGAATTCCCAGGTTGCATATTAGAATTCACATACAGCACCTGTAATGAGCCTGATTTTCTCACACCACGCGTTTATCGTGGGCAGTCCTTGTGCACTGCTGAGCTTCATGCCCAAACCCCTTCAGTAGGAGCAATTCTTGACTGCAATAAAAATTCTTGAGTAATGTTCCCCTTGGCCATACTGGAAGATTTTGACCCTTCATGGCAATGTGGGGAATATTTTGCTTCCTAGAATTCTCTAGGATTTAGTGAGCAAATTCCATGCTTCCGTATGGACAACAGTGCCTGTTCTTTTCCCATGACATTTGATATTTGATGACTTTTGGAGCCTGTTTGTTGCACAGTGTTAGGGGATATTTTATGGCGCACATGTGCTGGGTGTTACATGGGCTGCCTTGCTCCTGGTGACTCAGTGGAAGCAGGGCAGGACACTGTGGTTGTGTTCTGTAAATCTGAATTCATGTGATGAGGTGCTGAAAGGTGGGGGGGAAAAACAGACAGTTGCTTCTTCCAGTTTTAAGTCTCTGGTTTCAAAGTCTGCAGCTGTATCATATTTTTATTTGTGTTAAAAACATTTGTGTGATTTCTGTAGAGCTTGACCTTCACAAAGGATCAGACAGAGGAAGAAATAGATGCGATCCATGCTGAATATAGTAAGTAATATGCAAATTTCACCTCATTTAGCTTTTAAATTAACTTTATTTTCTTTTGAACTAATACTAAAATACACGCACTGATTGCCTGCAAAAGCATCTATGTTTATGCACTTTGTTCTTTCTTAGTGTCCTGCCATGTTTGCTGGACATGAAAACAGCAGAGCAGGGTGTGGGATGTGTGGTGTCACTGGGAACCCTCTGCAGCAGAACTGCTCTCAAAGGCCTTCCTGAGCCTCACCAGGGGAGTGGTCTTCCTGCTCCTGGTTTTATTTTCTTGGCCTGTTGTACACATTTAGAACAAAAATATATTAAATACTGTCTTAATTTTTCAAAGATGGGTATTTTGTAGAGTTTAGATTGCTAAAAGGGCATGATTACAAAATGAATCACTTGGAGATCTTGATAGTCTCAAGCAGATTAACTGGAAATGGAAAAGTCTAAAAAAATAGGAAAAAGGGGATGATAGAAAAGTATTTTAATGGGAAGATATGGTTTTAAAATTAATAAAAAATACTGACCAAAGAGGTAAATGGTAACTCGTGTCAGGTAATTATTTTTCATAAAAGCAATGTGAAGAAATCATAAGCATGAAAAGAGACCTATATGTTGAAATTCAAGAGCAGTTTGAGATTAAAGAACTCTTATCAAATGCCATTATTTCACTGTACCACAGATGGACTTTTAAAAGCTTTATTACACAATAAGTGGCTTTTTTTCACTTTTATTTTATAGCATTTGCACTCCAGACCCTAATTCCCAGCTGAATAAATGAATGAATGAACTCTGGTGTAAATTCTGAGTAAAAACCCCCAACACGTACTTCTGTTCTGCTTTTCCATATGAAAAAACACTGGGGCTGTGAACAGCCTTGGGGAAAGGCAGGACAAACTGAGAGAAAATGCTTTTTTCTGCTTCTTTGCACTTTCCCAGACTCTTGGCAGTTTGCACATTGCGCTGTTGGCATTTTTCTGCTGTTTATGAAATAGCAATTAATCCTTTGACTTGATGATCCTGAGGATGGGAGCTGGCAGTTGTGTCCTGGCTGGGAGCTCTGCCTGGCAGGTCCAGCCACTGTCACTTCCTTCTGCTCCACAGGACTCAGGGACACCCTCAGCCCACTCTGCTCTTTTCATGGTCTCTATTTAAAGAGTTAAAATATCTACAGGAAAGGAAATACATCTCTGAAAAAAAAATTATTCGGTTGCCTTTTCTGCTTATAAATCTTTTAATTTGCCATGTTCTTTGGAGGTCTGCTGCTTTGTCTTGTATTTTAAATATTTGTTCACTGTCTGGGACTGGTTTACGTTGCTGCAGTTTGATGGGATGTGCCTGGGGTGTTGTTTCAGCACCACAGTGATTTACAGTGTAGCTGAACAGTGCGTGTGTGCCAGGACATTTCTTTTCAAAGAGCTTTGTAGTTCTGCCATCAGCCAGGCCAACAAAAGATAGTAATGCTGGAGAAACTGAAGGGCCAAAGGAATTCTGTAATGAGAGTGCAGCGACTCAGACACATCTGGTACAGAACTTGCTTTTCATTAACAGAGCTTTTTGCCTTATGTGGTGTTTTCAGCTACTCAGGGAAAGGGAGTCTGTGTCAAATCTCTTTCTGTAGGGCAGAACTTGGTGTTATTTTACATAGAATACATCAAAATTCCTTCACTGAAAGGGTGGTCAGTCATTGGAATGGGCTCCTCAGGGAGGTGACACAATGCTTGACAGTATTTTCTGAGAAGAAATCCTTGCTGATGTCCACCCTGAGCCTCCCCTGGCCCAGCCTGAGCCGTTCCCTCTCCTCCTGTCCCTGTTCCCTGGGAGCAGAGCCCGACCCCACCCTGGCTGTCCCCTCCTCTCCGTGGGTTCCCTCCCTGCCTGGCCAGGGTTAGGTGATCCACAGCATCCTGCTGAGGACACTGGGTGTTTTCCCAGCCTCTGAGTAAAGCATTTGAAGTCTCGAGGTTAAACAATTCCATTGCTTTGGCTGAGCACCAGGAGAGTGCTTAAAATGTACCAAAGTGATTGAAAGTGCAGAGAGGATTTGCATTATTAACTTCCTTAAAGGATCTGAATCCCAGCAGTGTCATGGGCTTGACACAGAGCATGGAGGGTTCATCTGTGCCAGTGCTCTGGACTGTGGGTAGCTCTACAAAAGCACAGACACAGATTTGGATCATTAATAGAATGTGGAAAATATCCCAGTGCTGAGTTGGTTTCTATCTGCTGTAACAAAAACGCTTTTAATACAGTTTTTTGTGTCCATTTCTGTCCTTTCAGTGTTTGTGCCATACATTAGTCCTGTGGGGGTGGTCAGTGGTGCTCTGTTATCTTTCAGGAAAAAAACACAGAAGTGAGTTCAAGTTCTTGGTGGATCAAGTAAATAAACGGTGGAAGAAAACAGGTGAGAGGAAAGCAGAAAATGCTCAAAACAGAGAGGAAGTCTCTGTCAAAGAGCTGCCAGCAGCCACAGGTCAGTGACATTTAGTATTGTCCCCTCTTGGACCACACTAAGAAGTGTTGGGTTCCCAAAGAAATGGTCTTTCACCTGTTGCCGTTCTTCTAGAATCTTTAAGGGGAAAAAAACCCAAGGATCAAAAAAAAGATCAAACAGACCCTAAGAGGATTGACTGCTGTTGGTTTTACTGTGGAACATAAGCATGACCCATCTTAAATAAATCAGTTTGATTTCCGTGTGCTGTGTGTGGATGTGCTTTATCTGGAGCACATTGCACTTGGTTGAAAAGGGGTATCGGGTTCTGGTTCAGGTTTGCTGCAGGTGCTGAGGATGGCCACATGACCACTCTGGAATGAAGGTGCTGCCTTTCAGCCTTCCAGCGTCATTACTGTGAGAGGGGGTTGGTAATTGGGAACTGCAAAAGTATTTGTGGGGGTTGGATTCGGGAATTACTTGTCCTGAGACTGAAGCAATACAATCCTTGGGCTTGTTTTAGGCTGTTCATGCAGGATGTTGCCTCTTCACCGTACTCTGGTTTGTGTACTTGAGCACGGTGGGAAGTGGGAATGCATGGCTGCAGTTCCTCAGTGGTTAGGAGGGAACAGCCCCCAGCCTGTTCCTTCTCCTTCCTCCCCACAGCACCAAACATCACCCGGGTGTGCTCTGAGCCTGCTGCCTGCAGGGTCCTGCAGTCTCCTTTGGTTTGTGCTTCGTGGCTGCTTTGGCAGGCAACATCTGTCTTAGAATGTGGAATTTAGAGGAGCATTCCTCAGCCTAATAGAACTTGTGGATTTCTAATCTATTTAAGAGACTGAGTTCTGGCGAGAATCCCGCTGGCCGAAGTGGGACGTGCTGTTGTTGTCTGTACTCTTGGGAAAACATGGCAGTGTGGTTTGCCCCAGCTTTCAC
This sequence comes from Picathartes gymnocephalus, assembly GCA_013390045.1. Taxonomy (NCBI): domain Eukaryota; kingdom Metazoa; phylum Chordata; class Aves; order Passeriformes; family Picathartidae; genus Picathartes; species Picathartes gymnocephalus. The sequence continues at coordinate 416,301 of WEKY01028451.1, read as the reverse complement.
AAATCCCCGTTCTCTTGAGCTGACTTCATCTGTGCCTCTCTCCAGTGCTGGCTCTTCCAGCAGAGCTCTCAAGAATAAAAAGAAATGAAAAAAACCAGTATAATAGCATGAATTTTATCCTTACTGTTTCCTGTAGAACTTGGTGCAGTGCATAATCCTTTATGTGTGAATGGTAAAAGTTAAGGCATCTCAAGGATAAAAGATTTTAAAATGTTCCGCTTCTATAGCAGAAGCAGAAGTGATGTGTTATTGGATAATGGGGTCACAGCCTTGATTTCCAGCCCTAGAAGGGAGGGATGGGCTGCTGGGGAATTTGGGGTTTCTGTCTCCTATGTGAGCTGTTTGGTGTGTGCTGCCCTGCAGGCTCTGAGAAGAGCTGAAGTAAAACCATAGAGTTTTTCCAAAAGAGTGATCAGGTAGAAAGTGACTTGGATCAGGTGTGTGATCCTGCATTGTGTTCAGAATGTTGCAGCACCTCTTTTGATTCTGGCAAACCTGCACAATTTCCATTACACTTTGTTCTCTGAGCTTCCAGTAATCCTTGGAATTTCAGTTTTGAGTTTTATGCAGAACATCTGCACTTGGATGACTGTTTGTAAACAACTGAAACAGCAAAAAGGTGATTTACAGGGGAAGGAACAGATGCCTAAAGCCTGTTTCCTCAGGGTGCCTTGTTAACAGTAATTGCTTTTGTATTAAACTGGGAATTACAGCATGGGAAAGGAAGAAGCCAGTAATGGCCTGATGGTAACAGCTGGAAGAGCCAAGGCTTTGTCTGCTTTCCTTACCCACTTCCTTTGGGTTCTCATGGAAGCGGTGGAATTGTACAGAATTAAAACACATCTTTGGTTTGGTTGGGGTTTTGTTGGTTTGTTTGTTTATTTTAATTTCCCCCTCCATCTCTCCCATTGCCTCTCCTGTACTGTTGGTTGATGTAATTTAACCTCACTCTGTGGTGACATTTTAATCATCTGCTCCTGATTTACATCATCTTGTTTTTCATCTTTAGGCTTAAAATGTCTGTTTTCCAGTCTTTATAACTTTTAAACATGGGGCTATGCTTTGCCTAAGGGGAAGGCACCATAAGGATTTGATACATATTGGTGCTAAATAATTTGATTCAATAAATATTAGCTGTGCTGGGCTGCATTATTGCACAGGCCTTTGCTATTTTTACCCTGCTAATTTCAGAGTTGTGTTTCATTAGCTGGACAACTGACTCACTGGGATCTGCTGGTTGTTTTCAGCAGACAAAAATATGCCGCTGATATTTAATTATGCCTGTTAGTGGGAGAGAAAGGGCAAGCTGAACTGAATCCAAAGATTGTGAAGCCCCTCCACACTCTAATTAAAGTTCTGCTTGGCCATTTCTGTCCAAACCATTGCCGGAGGGGTAGAAAAGTCAGAGTGGTCTGAGCAGGACCATGGCTTGGGCCCTGAGATGGACACAGGACAGGTCTGTGACTGTCACAATCAGAGTTATCAGTGACATGAGGCTGGGCAGGGCTTAATGTCCTGAGCAATTTTTTAGCTAAGCAACTCATTTGAAAATATTTGTGGGCAGTCTATGTTTTTGTACCAGATTTTTTAACGTATATCTGTTTTCTCTTTGGAGGGGCAGAAGGTGTCTTTTCAGAGAACTGTTCATCTTTTCATTGAACAAAACACTTCACACAAAACCAGCAGAATGGTTTTCAATTTTTGTCTGTTGTGTTGTTTAGAAATTATTTTTCCTATTGAAATAGAAATGTCAGTGCATTGACCTTGTCCTAACCGCATAAGGAAGTAAATCACAACTGAAAATAAGCCTGTTAACTTGATCTGTAAAACTTAAAGCTCAAGCTGTCTGATGCAGGGACTTAAGGGAATTGGTATCACAAGCTGCCAACAGCACTCATTAAGTGCTTGCTAATTTCTGAAATAAAGTTCTTATGAAATGTGTAACACATCCTCACTCTTTATTTCTCTCCTTGTGTTTGAAACATTTCTGGTTCTCAGGGAGTTGTTGGTTGGTTTTTTGGTTTTTTTTTGAAATATACACAAAAAGAAATTAAACATTTGAAACTGTGAAAGTTTTGGAAAACAAGTATGTGGGAATGAGATGTCGGTATATAAATATTTATAACTTATTTTTTTCTTAAAAATCTATCTCTAGGCTGCAGAATTCTGAACAATAGTATTTTGCATTATCATTCTTTCTAATCTCTGACTTTCCTCTTGGTAGAACCTGGGGAAGAGCATCACATGGCTGTTGTCCCTGGAAAAGCCCAGGCACTGAAGTCAGAAATTCCTGATGGCCACCGAAGTGAATCTCATTGCTTGAAGGAATGGCAGAGATCAGCCTCTCCTGAATTGTCACTGTCATCTGGCTCAACAAGCAGGTTAGTGAGGGAGTCTCTTCTGCCTGGTTTGTGGCACAGGAGAGCCAGCGTGGAGCAGCTGTGCCAGTGACACTGAGCAGGGCAGGCATCCTGCTCCTCAGGAGGGGAGCTGAGCTGTGCTCGGGGATTCCTGCTCCACCCTGGTCTGGGTGTTCTGTAGCTCGAGGGATGGAGCTAAAATACTTGTAGAGTTCACTTAATAGTTTGTAATGCCTTCATAAGGGATTGCCAGTGTAAATGTTCCTGTTGATACAGAACCAGGAGTCTGTTTGGTGAGTCCCTTCCACTGCATCACCTCCCTGTCTGCTGGAAATTTTATTTAGAGAGGTCCCAAAAATGATACGGCCTCAGTCTTTTAAGTAGTATTGCTGTAAGGAACTGTGGCCCCAGTTTCTGGAGGAAAGATGATAAAGTCTCTGCTGGGCTCAGTGCAGTGCCCAGGTCCTGGTTTGGCCCTTGGAGGCCTGTCAGGTGCCCATGGAGCAGCTTTGGATGGTGCAGTTCCATCCAGGACTGCAGCCTTCCTCCCAGCACGCTGCTCCCACAGGGCTCTGAGTCCAGAAGGGCCCTGGATTATGGCAGGGGCTGTGACAAGCAGGTGTAGTCGTTTAAACTGCATGAAAGAAAGATGTATTTTATCACTGTGTGGTTACCATGGGGCTGGTATTTTGTTAATTGTAGTGAAATAAATCCAACGCAAATCAAACAAGAATGATTTAGATGTTGATGGTTTCAGTAGTATTGTGGTATTATATCAAGTAATGGTTTTCTGAGGCTTGTGTTTTCCTGATAACAAGAGGGTATGCTTTGCCAAGAGTAAATGTTTTTCACATTGAAATGTCAAAACTGGAAATATATTTGGAATTTCAAATCTACATGCTGTGTTCCTGTGAGGAGGGCACTTCTAAATGGAGGGCTATTGTTTTGTTGAATTAAAACAAAATGAGGATGTTGAGTAGCATGTAGAATATATCAGAACAATCTGCAAGTCAGAGTTGAAATGTTTGTTCTGCAGAAAGATGCTGCAAGGAACTCAGTGATTCTTCTTTTTTCTCCTTCACGTTTGTCCCTTTTCAGTCTCATGTCAATACTTGCTAAGGGAATAGTTGGTCAAGATTAGAAATTCATCCATTGTACACTAATCACTGATGAACTGATATTATTCAAAGGTCCATGCTAAAACTGGGAAAATGAGAATTTTACTTCTGCTGGAGAAAAGATCCAGGCGAGGTGTGGGGGTTGTAGCAGTGCCCCAAACATGCCTGTGCTCTACAGAGATTGATGGTCCTACCAGGAGAGCAAACTGTGTGTTACAGATAAGCACCAAAACACAGCCATGGTTTGAAAGGGTAATTTTTCAAAGCTCTAAAGTCACAGTTGCACAAGGCTTGCACAGGACTGTGGTGCTCCATATGAATAGTCCTGGGGTATTCTTTGACTTTCTGGGACTGAAGCCAGATTTTACGCAACTACTTAAACAATAGGAACATTAGGCAAGAAATTAGGGGGAACAATGATAAGCCAGCTAATGAACTATGTAAAGGAAATATTCCATTGTAAGTATTTTATATAATGGGGATAATATGCAGTTTTTAAGCAAATTACTTTTTCTTAAAACTGTGTTCAACAAAAGTGTCGGTTCCTGATGACTAGAGTGAGACTTGAACAGCAGACAAAATACATTGGCCTTGTCTGAGATGCTGAACACTGTCAGAATTTTGAAATCCTGGTGGGAAAGTGCTGTATCCACAGCCTGTATGAATCCCTGTGCTGTTGGAATACCAGGAGTGACTGCAGTGTTTGCCAGGAGGGGCTCATGCTCAAGGAAGTGGCCTCATTTGCAATCCGTGGGGCTTTCTGGCAGTGAGTTTAGGAGCCATTGGTCAGGATCCAGGATCTGGATCACTTATCCTTGGGTTTATGTGCTCTACAGAATATGGGCTTCAGTTCATCAGCAGAAGAAGAGGTAGAAATAGGAGTGCAGTGGATGGCAGCAGCCCTCTGAAATGGGTGACATGGGTTTGGCTAATCTGGCAGGATGGAGTGCTTGGAAACGCTGTGTGAGCTCTTCCTGGGCAATTACTTCAGCCTGAGTTTGAAGGCAGAGTTGTCCTGTGTCCTGGCCATCGCTGTCAGATGAGAGAAGTGTATGAAAATGTGGTGATCAGTGCAATAATTGCCTTTTTTAGTTCTTCAGGACTTTTTTACTTAATAAATCTTGCACTGCTTTGGCTCAGAGATGATGTATATATATCACAGCGTTAGACAGGAGTGTTTGATCTGTGAATTTTGGCCTCAAATATGGGTTCATTGTGAAAGGATGATGATACTTTTCTGCTATGCTGTTGATTCATACTTTTCTTCTCAAAACTGAGCTGTAACAAATGGCAGGAGCTGTGTGGCAGGTCCTGGGGACACTGTGTCAGCTAGGGCCAGCTGGTGGCCTCGGGTGTGCGTGGTGGGAGCTCTCACATCCAGCCTGTGTCCAGGAGGACATGGGTCCCTGCTTGGGAGCTGTGGGGTGTGGACGTCTCCGAGCCCTGAGCACAGGAGTCGTGGCAGGGAGTGCTCTTGGTGCTTCAGCCACCCCAGCCCACAGCTGCCAGACTCCTGGGGGAGGCAGCTCAGAGAGAGGCAGCAGATCTTTCCCTTCTCCCAAGGCACAGCCTCCCAGGTGTGTTCTTGGGCTGCAGGGGAGGCTGTGGAAAATTAGGGAAGCCTGGGAAGAGTAAAGGAGAACAGCAAGACTGTGGAACCTGTGTAAGGTTTGGTACAGACAAGAGCCCTCCATGGGGGCCTGGGCAAAGCCAAGGCTGGCAGACCTCTGCAGAGACAGGAGGATGAAGCCATGGGCACATGCTCTGAAGAGGAGGTTCTGGAAAGCTGGGGAAGAGGTTGTGTTGCACAGTTCATCTTGGACATCACACGATGAGGAGCGAGCTCATAGTGTTCCTCACAGAGGGGACAAAGTGCAGGCAGGATTGCAAGAGGGAGAAAGCTGCTTTCCCTCACTCCTGGGGCCTGGGCTTTCACCTCCAAATGACTTTGGTAAAACGAGATGGGCTGGAGCTCATTTCTTGTGCCAGCATTGAGGGAAAACATGCCCAGAGCCTGGTCCACAACACGTGGGGGATGGATGGATGGATGGGAGGATGCTGGCTGAGGCTGAGGAGGAACTTAATCTGCCTTCAAATAAACCAATTCGAAGAGCCGTTTGCTCCTCTCAGTTTTAGAACAAGACATGTCATTCACACTTACTTATCAGCTTTTTTTTCTCTCTATTTTAGGTTGGTGTGTTTATCTTAAATGAAAAAGGGGGGGATGGTGGAAGTCAAACCCAACTGATAGTCAAGAAAGGAAGCGTTGACTCTTAGTTGACTGTAAGGGATCAGGGAAACCAATCCTGCAGGAATATGGAGTTGAGGAATTGCCTGAGTCACTGGAGCTGCATTTTTCCCATCGTGGAGGCATTAATAAGTGGCAGGATCACCCTGGCTCGAGATGCTGGCTGCATCTTGAGCAGTTCAGGTGAAGAGCTTTAGTAGTTTTGCTGTAAAAATTGACTCATCTGGAAATGATCTGTAAAATTGTGGGAGAGATTAGTGACCTTTAGTTAAGAAAATGACAGAAAACCTGTTGTGGGAATTTGTCTTGAATTTGGACTATGAATAAAGTCTGAAGGGGTGTTTTGCTGTGCCTGGATGCAGTGCCCCTTTGGGGCATTGAAAAGGTAGAAAACACTGGAGAAATGAAGAAAACAATTCTAAGTGCTGTGATCTCTTTGGCTTCTCTGGGCTAAAATTTAAAGGAAAAAACCTTCAGAATGAGGCAGCTGTTTCTCTTATTTATTTCATAAATATCTTCAGTTTAAGGGCTAATAATTTAATGCTAAGAAGAGGGAGGAGTTTTCTTCAGGGAAGGAAAAAGTTAATTGCAAATACAAATTCAGTTGATGGTCAAAATTGCTTTTGTTTAGTTGACAGTGTGTTTTTGATAATTGTTTTTTCAACTATGGCATATTTAAAGATTTTTTTATTTTTTTTTAATTTTCAAACACTTTTGTCCCCTGGCACGTCAGAAAAGTGTAAAATTAGCTCAGTTCCAAATTCAGCCCTGCTCAGGCTTTGTAACTGAAATGGGTGTCTGAGAGAGCTGGGAGGCAGAGAGCTGCTTCAGAGGGGGCTGCTGTGGAGCAGTGGGATGTTGGAAGAGATCCTGGAACAATGGGCTCGTAGCTCCAGCTGGAGGTCCAGAAGCCTGGTCTGTACAGCTGCTGCAGCTCCTCAGGCTCTCACTGCAATTAGGGCGTAGGAGTTAATTGGGTTCTCTGGGGACCGATGGCTGTGGCGTCAAGGGCCCATTCACAGCTCCATGTGTAGGCCAAAGGTGGGACTCGCTCCAGGACGTTTTGTACTTGGTTCTTAAAAAGTTTGGTAGGCACAGACCATGGATTCCACATGTGAATCCTGACTCTGCGTTATTGGTTTGAGCGTTAGCCAGATTTTTTCGGTTTTATTGTTTTGCGGTGACAAACGCAGCGGGTGATAAATGCTGCAGTTTTCAGGGCAGGGAAGTACATCATGTTCAGGCCTCAAACCTGTTCTTTTTCTATTTTAGGGACTAAAAGCACACAAATAGCCCCGTGTCCTGCCCAGTTCCTTTTTTAAATGCAACTGGAACATCAGAGTAGGGTTTGGAAATATGATGATAGCTCATTCCCTGAGCATCCACTGAAAATGAGCTTTTGATGGACTTTTAATTCTGAGAGTAAAAACAATGTTGACTTTCAAAACTTTCCCCATCCATTTTTGGTATCTTTTTAATTTTTATCTGTATGACTGAATGTGCATGTGTTGGAGGTTACTCTAACCTGGTATTGTTTGTCCAGCCAAATTCCTGCTGGTTCTGTAGTTATCACCACAGAAATAGCTGAGGACTCTCACTTCACAGGGGAGACAAAATGGCAAAGGGTGAAAAAAATCCTGCTGTTTTACAGAAATTGTATGGCAGATTGATTTATTTAAGAGAGACTTTAAAAAAAGAAGGTACACTTCACCCACCAAAACATCTTGCAGATCCTCTCCAGAGAAACTTTCTGCTGCAGAGGTGGTGTAGTTACCACCTAACGGACATAAACATAGAATTGTCTTGTGTGTTAACGACACCTCAGGAATAACTAAAAATGAAGCAATGCAGAGATAGAAGCTTCTGCACTGTGCTGTAGGTTGATGTTATTTCTCATTGCTGGTGCTGCTGGACGGGTTGGTCTCATCCAGGGTTCTGCTGCCATTGCCAGGTTGAGCCCTGCACGGCTGTAGGTGTTGCTAAAATAATTTCCATCCATTTGATTTTCCCCTTCAGCACCAATTCGGACATTCTGGTAGATGTGGAAGGGTCTGAGACATGTTCAGCGTCCTCTGACAGGTGAGTTCAATATCCCAGAGCTGAACTCCTTGGGATGGGTTTAGGTCTGTAGTTTATGACAAATTAATGGTCCCTGCAGGATGGATTCTGCCTAGCAGATGGTATAGAACAGAGTGCACTTAAAAGGAGTGTTTAATTAGCAAAAGCTGTTGACAGATTAGCGGCATCTTTCATGTCAACACTATGTGGAATTTTAAGCTCCAAGACTGAACGATGGAAAGCAGCTGCTTCATTTACATATGGCTAGTTTAAGAATTCTTTTCTTTAAAATTAACTGTGACTAAAAAGAAAACACTTGTTTTCAGTGGAAAATACTTTGTCCATAAGTGAGGAGAGTGCCTGGCAAGGCTGCAGGTCCCAGGCACTCCTTTGGGGGTGACACTGACCAACCTCTTGTACTGCTTCCAGGTGGCTGTGCCCCAAACTGCCTTTTCTGATAGAACATCCTCATGGTTTTGTCAGTGCCAGGGGTTGTCCTCAGTTATGGACAAGGAATTTAGGGGGTTGCTGCTGTTCCTTGGGTTCCAAGCTGCTCTCTGGGGACAGGAGGAGAGGCATCGTGATGACCCTGCTCCTGCAGGCTCAGGGGCTATGGGATGATTCATGGTGCTGTCACCTTCAAGTGAGAAGACAGAGAAATATTTCTTTTCCCATCCTTGGAAGTGTTCAGGGCCAGGCTGGATGGGGCTTGGAGCAGCCTGGGATAGTGGAAGGTGCCCTGTCCATGGCAGGGGTGGAATGAGATGATCTTTAAGGTCCCTTCCAACCCAGACCATGCCGTGATTCCCCATTGCCTGTAACACGTTTGTGTGCAGCACCTGTGCACTGCTCACAGTGCTCCTGCACAGCATCACTGTGTGCTGTGTTTAGGGCTCTTGCAAACCCCTATTATCCTTCTTTTCTTTTTTTCCCCCAGCAGCAGCTCCGTGGCTGTGGCAGGGAACAAGAGGAAGCTGCGTCGGCCGCAAGTGCCCGGGAATGCTGGAGCGATTGCCCAGGGCAAGAGGAAGAGGAGGTAGTGATGCAGGAAGCCCTGAGCTCAACCCTGGAAACACCTCCTAGCTTTTTCCCATTCTCAGAATATCTGGCTACTGAGTAAAATGCTGTATTTTCACATCACTGCCATTGCAGCTGCCTTAATGACGAGGCTGGTGGTTTGCCCACAGCCCTGTGGGCCACTGACCATTGAGATGGGGCACAGAGTGTCAGAGCCCTGCAGGAGCCTGACCTGGCTCCTGTGCCGCGAGTTCCCCTGCCAGGGCAGCTCTTGGGTCTGTGTGCTGCCACTGCTCCTGCTTGCATCCTGTGGAAGCCTCACCTGCCCTCCTGGCAGCAGCTGCAGGGCAGTGTTTTGTTTGAGGGTGGGCAGGTACTGGTGCCCCAGGGGAGGGAGGGACTGAGGGATGCAGGGGGATGCTGTCCTACACCAATAGGCTTTTCTATATGTCTGTGTAAACCTACTCAGTATTGCGTGTCATTATTTCAGTTTGAAGTCCTGAAACTGGAAAGAAGTCAGGAGGTTGTTGGAGATGAAGTATTCTAGCTTTCAAACAAACAGTTACATTGAAAAGTCCGATCTTCCTTAGGAGGTGGTGGAATTTTGTGATGCAATAAAGCAGTGCAAGAAAATGAAGGAAATGCAAGAAACCTGAACACTAGGGAAGGCTTTGAAAAATAAAGCTGGTAAGCAAAATACGAAAAATACTTCAGGTGCTTTTGCTGAGCCCTGAAGTTTTGGTCAGAGCCTGTCAGTGTTAGCTTGGCAAAGAAGGCACAAAATCTGGGTAAGATTGTTGTGTCTTGACTTCAGACTGTAGCTGGGATTCAGAAATAATCCTCCTCAAGCCATGGTTCCCAGGAATATTTGTTCAGAACAGGCTAAATCGTGGCAGATGTAAACTATCATAAGTGCATAAGGTGGAGAGATGCAGAGGCAAAGCAGAAATCTGGTTGTGTTGGTTTGGTTATTTTTTTAACTAAACCAAACCTTTTGGAAGACAGTAATTACTGATGTCTGCTTTAGGGCTGCCTTTTTGTCAGAGCAGCTCACATAAGGCATTGGAATTTGTTGCAGTTGGCCAGGGAATGGTAATAATATTGTAAATTAGTATCACGAAGGGCTTTCTCCAGGCCCTGTTGTGGTGAGGGAGGGCACTGGTGTGGGGACAAGGCAGAACAGGAGTCCTGCAGCATGGCTGGTGTGGCTGCAGTTACTGACAGTTCCACTGGAAATGAGCTGAGGAGCCAGGCTGCCACGGGAACGGCAGCAATTCCGTGGGGAGGGAGAAGGGAGAGAGCAGCTGACACCTTAAATACGGGCATGACTCAAACTGGTTTGCTGACACCCTGTGGAGATTAATTTTTTTTGTATCACTTATTGTTGTCATCACCCTTTAAAGTCCAACCTGGTGACCTTTGCCTGAGATGGAGCTTTTCCCATCCCCTTTGTACGGTGCTGTGGGTTGGTGCTGGAGGAGGGCAGTGACATTTGTGGGGTTGGGAGATGTGAGTGGGGTGTGTGGGTGTGTGACACAGTGCTCGAGGTGCTGGGGGAGGCTGCGTGGGGCAGCCACACTGGGCAGTCTGGAGGCTTAGGAAAAAATGTGGATTTGATGGTCTGATGCCTCATTCCCACCCTGATGGAGTGGGTGCCTGGGCAGGATCCAGTCTCTCCTGCCAGGGCCAGCTCCAGCCTCAGGAAAGTGCCAGGATGCTGCCAGGTCCAGCCTTTGCCAGGAGTGGCTGCTGATCCCCCGGGTGCCATAAATGATGCTTGTTGCCCATGTCACCAACCCAAGAGTCACAGGAACTGCATAACGTAAGGGAAAGAACAACAAGGAAGGAAACAGAGTGTCCTCCTCACGCTGTCCTGTCCCCTGCTCCCCTGGGCAGCTCTGCTCCCCGTCACGGAGTCAAGGGGCAAGTGGGAGCACTCGGGGGCTTGTGAACGGCCAGGCTGGGGCAGAAGTCGTGGCCAGAGGAGCCGAGGCAGTGGTGACACACAGGGCAGTGCTGGGGCTCAGCATGGCGCCGTTGAGGGGGAATCCCCACCATTGTGTTCTTTGGGTGAGGAATCATGAAATGACTGTGTCCTCCTTTTCCTTGGGTTGGTTGTGACTGATGTTTGTCACATCACCCACAGCTGCTGCCTTGTGCTGGGCTTGGCAGTGCAGGGTGTGGGGTCCCGGGGACCATCTGTCTCCATCCCACCCTGCTGTGGGCCCAGCCTCTCTGCAGCAATTCCCAGAGTGGATCCGAGGCAGATTCCTGATGACTGCTGCTCCCTGGAGAATTGGGAGTAGGGCAGAAGCTCCCAGGGGGAGCGTTACTGGCAGCCTGGGTGCTGCTGGGCTGGGCTGCCACTGGAAAACTGTGGGAAGGGCTGCTTTGGGCAGGGAATCCATGCAGGAGGAAATTAATTTAGTCATGGAGCAGTCCCACAGGCTGGGGCAGAAGGGCAAAACTGGAAACAAAACAATGAAAAAGTGAAAATGTGCTGTTCCCGCAGGCCGGCAGTGCAGCCGTGAGAAAGGCAGCGATCCTGGGAATGGGGGAGAAGCAGGAGCAGAGGCACTGTGCTGGCCACGGGGCTCCCTGCTGCCTCCCACCCCATGCACCCCTCTGAAATGAGAAGCTGGGGGTTAAACAGGAGTTTGGGGGGTGGTCACCTGGCTTTGTTTGGCTTTGCAGGTATCAGGGAGTTTCTCTTGGATTGTTTTTGCCCGGCAGGATGCCTTTGGAAGCAAGGGGAATTTGCCCAGACTGTGATACCCATTTCTGCCTGCTCAGAACAGGTGCTGCTGTGTTTCCAGACTTTTCCTCCTGGTTACTGGGTGAGCTGTCTCACACTGGAGAGGTTCCCTCGCAGGCAGAGCAAGCTCAGGACACGGGGATTGGGCTGAGCACCCCGGGATGGACCTGCCCTGCTGGGGACAGGCAGGTGTCAGGGTCTCTCAAGGCCAAGGGTGCTGTGTTTGCTGGCAGGAGTTAAAAATAAAAGATCTTTTGGTTGAAGGAGAGTCTGTTTTGGTAGAAGAACAGATACTCTGAGTTGGAACACCTGACACAAACAGAGAAATTGAGGATGAATCACAGTTACCTGCTGGGCAAACCCAACACCAGGATCTGCTGTCCAGAGGAAAGAATAATCACTGTTCTGTCCCACCTGGCGTCGGAGGAGCCAGAGGGCCTGAATTCAAAATGATTTGGACAAATTGGTGAGTTGGCTCCAAATCAACCACCTGGAATTAAATAAAGAGAAGGATGAATTACCAGCTTCAGGAAGGGGAAGGTAAACATGTTACTGCAAATGGGAAGTAATTAGTGAGGCAGAAAAGTTTGTAAAATGTGGCTGTGGTTCATGTTTGTAGTGAAGGCTCACTGCTCTGGTTAATTATTTGGCCTCACAGAGGCATTCCTGAAGCCTGCACTGGAGGTTTCGTAGCAGGTAGTGGGTGGGAGAGAAATGGGGGCTGTGTGGAAACACCCTCACCTCTGTGGGCATTCCCAGGCACACATCTGCTTATGTACTCACACATTTATACTGAATTATCCTGAGGACTGCAGCCTCCTTCATATCACTTGGCCAAGATTTTGTTGTAGTGATGAGCAGCAAGCTTGATTTACTTTCCTTTATGTACGTATGCAAATAATGGTAGAATTTGCATATGAATATGTATTAAACCAAATTTGTGTTCTGGTTTTGTTCTGGCTCTTCTGTCTTTACCTAACAAAATCTCAGATAGATCTTGCTATTTATATCTTGTTGAAATAGAAAAGTGCCTCACATTACTGGACAGAAGGCTCGGTGTGTGTGCAGGGATTGCAGGCAGTGCTGTGCCTGGCATTAACTGGGTGATCCATACCTCTGACTATGGAAATGGTGAGTTAATATCCCCAATCCCAGGAGGTGACACTCAGTGTGTCACTTGGTACCTCGGGTGTGCAGGTCCCATAACACCTGTCACTGCTGCAGGTGTGAATCCCAGTGCCACGGGTGCAGCCCCAGAGCTCTGGGTCTCACCGGCTCTGCTTTGCTTTTCATTCCTCCTTGATGGTGAGTGAGATTTCAGGGCACTGCAATGAACAGCTTGAAGTTACACACAAATGTAGTAATCCCCCCCAAAGTAGTAAAATTATTGTATAATGTCCCAACAGCTTGAACCTGAAGCCTCTTTGTTAAAAACCACATGGATACATATTTCAACTTAATTATCCCAACTTGTTACTCCCAGGGTCTGGGCAGGCTCCATTGGTTTTATGGACTTTGAGGCCATAATGAGATGAAACAAGGAATGTTTTAGCACAAACAGCGTCCTTGGGAGCCCTGTACAGACCTGGCTGCTCGGAGAGGTGGCTGGGGAGAGCCCCTGTCCCCCTTTGCTGGGACTGGATGTGCAGGGCAGTGTGGGCTGTGTGTGATGGGCAGTGGGGGGAATTCCCTACGGAGACCACAGCCTTTTACCCTGTGAGGCTCTGCCCAGCCTGAATGGCACTTTGTGGATGATAGGATCAGCCTGGATTATCGGATCAGCAGGATCCGTAGCCTGCTCTCATCTAAATGGGTTTAAGCTTGTTGATTTGATCAGAGCACTGCTGCTGTACCCCAGGGCTCACCCCGGGGCAGGAGGTGGCACCCCAGTGTGCTCTGGGATGTGTCTGCAGAGCCTCTGGGGCCTTTGTTTGGAGTGCCAGTCATGGTGGGGATGGAAATGTGAACTGGCTTAATGCCAGGAAATTCAGACTCTTTTTCCAGGATTTTTCTCCCAAAGCTGGATGAGCCTGACTCGGGCTCTGGGGCTGGTGTGGGCTGGAGGCCATGGGAGCAGAGGCCCATGGGTTTCAGTGAGTTGGGATTCAAAGGAAATGGTTTGAATCCCAGGAACCTTTCAGGGACATGATGTGAAGGGTTCTCTAACACTAAGTAAACATAGTGTGTTCCCAGATCACCCAGGGAAGAGAAAAGAAGAAATTATCTTGATATGTCCATGAACTCGTGTAAATTCTCGTTCTGCTGTGAATGCTTTATAGAACTCAAGACTGCAGCATCCTCCCTTCTTCATTTGTCTGTGTACACAGGTCAGCTTCTGTGGCTCCTTTTCCCCTCCCAGTAATGTTCTGATGATTCAGTTTCCAAAACCTTCCCCAGCCATGGCACAGCTCTGACAGCCAGCTTGTGTGCTGGGACAGCAGTTCTGGGACTGACCGTGGGCCGCAGATTTTTGTTTTTCCAGTTTTTTTAATTGTTATAAATCTGGGGACTAGGTTTTTGGTTGGTTGTTTTTTTGTTTTTCAGCCAACAAAAAGAAATACCATGGCCAGAGGACAGTGCAGGTGGGGGATGTGATGGATGACACAGCATTACCCAGGAGTGTAACTGTCATCTGCACCTGAACACACAGTCTGGACTGGCTTGTGTTACCCCTGATCAGTGAACTCAGTAACACAAGGAACTCTGTATGTGGGTTTGGGACCAAATAATTCTGTGCATTGCTGGTATTTCCATGTTTTGTCTCCAAAAGCTTGTTTCCTTTGCTACAGAACAGTTTACAATATTGATTCTATATTTTTCTGGAAATCAGTACACAAGCTGGTGAGCCACGGAGGAATTCAATACCAGACTTGAGAATTTACTCGTGCACATTTAAGAAAGGCATGGAAAAGTTGTAATTTACTATGCCCTTAGTAGTTCCCAAGCCTGATTTAAAGTCCACAGCATTCATCAGCTCTGTATGGAAGCACAGATATGCCTTTTCCATGGATATGTGTCCATGGCACTGCTCATCTCTGGTTTTAGTAGATTTATTAAAGTTAGGCTTCCTGCGGGCTGAGTGCAAGAGGTGAGGACTAGGAAAAAATTCTAGGATAAAGAGGAATTCCCACGCAAGGGCAGCCAGGTACCATATCCTGGCTCTCCAGCCTGCTGTGGGCTGCAGCCATGCACGAGTTCATGGGCGGCTGCAGCTCCATCTGCAAAGCTGTGGCCTGGGCTTGACGTTTTGCCAGACCTCTTCTGTCCTGGGGACCATAAAGTTGTGATTCCAGATAGCTATTGGAAAAACAGCTATTTCAGATCCAGCAGTAAACCGAAATGCAATTAAATTTAGCTTTATTTAGTGTTTGTACTTTTGATTATCCCAAAGCATGTATTTTTAAAATAAAAATCTTTCCAGCTCTATGGCATCCCTGAACATTGAAAGCTGGAAGAAGCAGGGGATGACTCAGAAAACCCTTTGCTTCTCACAGGATTCTTTGCTTCAAAGTCACGTGTGTTTGGGTTTTAGTTGTGGGGCAACTAAAGCTTTGCCTGAATAAGGACTGAGGGGCTGTGAAGGAGCCACGAGCATCTCTGGCTATTGGGGTCCAGTGCCTGGTTCTGGCAGCATCCCCCAGGGAAGGGCACCGGGAGCTGGATGTTATCCTGAGCCCACCCAATCTCCAAATTTCAGGCCCCAGCTGCGTGATCCTCACTGAGCTGCTCCTGCACTCCCAGTCAAGGCAGAGTGTGTCAGAGGATGTGGCACTGGCCTGGGGACAAACAGGGTCAGTCCTGGGACAGCTCTTCCCCAGCCCAGCACCTGTGAGTTGTTGCTGGCATCAGCTGCACTTCCCAGTTGCCCACCACTCCTGGAGCTGCTCAGCTGCCACGGGTAGGGGCACAAGGGGCACAGGGCTCTTTCCCAGCAGTTCAGGTCTGTTCTGGAAGGGAGCTGGGCTCTGTGCAGCCATGAGTGACCCCTCATCCAAGGCCAGAGAGGAGCAGTGGCTGCTCTGCCTCACCTCAGGCACCATCTCATGGTGCTGTCGCCCCACCTGAGTCCCCAAGGACATCCCTTAGTGCCTGCACGATGCTCAAGGAGCTGTGCAGAAGCCAAGAGCAAACCCTTCCTTGCCTCCACTGGAGCCAGGATTTCACCCCCAGTCCCCTCCTCCCTCAGAGCTCTCCCCAAACCAGCAGAACAATAAAAAAAGCATTGCACATGGTGAGCTGCGATCCACAGCGATTCCCACAGCAGTTTTATTGCCTGAATGAGGAAGAACGTGAACCCTGGAGGGAAGAACATGCCAAAGTATTTAGCATTTCTACATCTTGCATGGAGCTAAAGCTTCCCAAAACTCTTTAAAAATAGCTGCAGGGATGTTTGTTCAGGGCCTAAGGCTGGGCTGAGGAGGATTTGAGATGTGGCTTGAAGTGGGGAGCCGAGGGTGGTGATGCTGGGGGCCTTCGGGGCTACTGCACTGACGAATGAACTGGGAGGGTTCCATGCTCTTCTGAACATCCCACCTGCACTTTCATGTTCTGGATCCCTTGCAGACAGCCTGAAAATGGGGACAACCCTTGAGCTCTGCTGATGAGCTGGTGACAGTGTCACACATATCTACCTCTCCTTCTTTCATAGTACTAGTACTCTGAAAGAAAAGGGAGTTGGTGGGTGTGCTAACTACCAAGTGACCAGCGCCTGAGCCTGCTCCCTGCACGAGGCCGGGCTGGCATCTACGGGGGGGAACTTCCCTGGGCATCCTGCGGCGGCAGCTCCGGCAGGGCAGGGCTGTGCTGGGGGGTGAGCCCGCTGCATGCTCCCACCCTCCGTTGTCTGCCCAGAGACGCGATGCCGGGGGGCTTTGGGCAATCGGGATTGCTGGAAGCCCCCGCCCATCACCGCAGCCTCGCTCCGCCGCTCCCTCTCGCGGCACCGCTCCGGGGAACCGGGGCTGCCCGGGAGGAGCGGGGCTGGGGGGAACCGGGGCTGCCCGAGAGAAGCGGGGCTGGGGGGAACCGGGGCTGCCCGGGAGGAGCGGGGCTGGGGGGAACCGGGGCTGCC
>WEKY01028451.1:378216-399229 GCA_013390045.1 Picathartes gymnocephalus | reverse complement strand
ACACCCGGCTACCGCACAGGAACGCATCGATAGAGGCTCTGCCCGCTCTGCCCACTCTCTGCCCTCACCCTGCCCCAGTCTCGATGCGGGTCGGCGCTGGCCATGGAGAAGCTGTACCTGGCGGGGAGCAGCACCTGGACCATCAACAGCTCCCTGGGGAACGGCAGCCTCCGGCTGGAGAACCTGAGCGCCGCCAGGAACAGCACCGCCGACCCCCTGAAGAGGAACGAGGACATGGCCAAGGTGGAGGTGACAGTCCTGTGCCTCATCCTGTTCCTCGCCCTGACCGGCAACCTGTGCGTGCTGCTGGCCATCCACACCACCCGCCACAAGCCCTCCCGCATGTACTTCTTCATGAAGCACCTGAGCATCGCTGACCTGGTCGTGGCCATCTTCCAGGTGCTGCCCCAGCTCATTTGGGACATCACCTTCAGGTTCTATGGGCCAGATTTCCTCTGTCGCTTGATCAAGTACTTGCAGGTAGTGGGAATGTTCGCTTCCACCTACATGCTCCTGCTGATGTCCCTGGACCGGTGCTTGGCCATCTGTCAGCCACTGAGGTCCCTGCACAGGAGAGCCGACCGGGTCTCTGTCCTCCTCACCTGGCTGCTGTGCCTGCTGGTCAGCATCCCTCAGATCCACATATTTTCTCTAAGAGATGTGGGCAATGGGGTTTATGACTGTTGGGCAGATTTCATCCAGCCCTGGGGACCGAAAGCCTATGTTACCTGGATCACCCTCATGGTCTATGTCATCCCTGTGTTGATGCTGAGCATCTGCTATGGCTTAATCAGCTTCAAAATCTGGCAGAACGTGAAGCTGAAGATGGCTCACGGGCCCAGCGTGGGTCTGGGCTCAGGCTCCCGCAGCGGGGTGGTGTTTGCCAGGGTCAGCAGCACCAGGCTCATCTCTAAAGCCAAAATCCGGACGGTCAAAATGACCTTTATCATCGTGCTGGCGTTCATAGTGTGCTGGACTCCCTTCTTCTTCGTGCAGATGTGGTCTGTGTGGGACTCCAACGCCCCGCAGGAAGGTACAGCTCCCCTCCCTCGCCCTGCTGTGCTTGGACGGCTCCGCTCAGCGCCCCGGGCACACCCAGGGCAGAAACTGCTGCGGGCTGGGTTTGGGCGGCTGGGAGGGAGATGGGAGAAAGTCCTGAACACAGAGAAACCCCCCGACAGGCAGCAGTGGCTGAGCCGCAGCGTTCCCGGGACAAGGGCTACTGGAGCCCTGGCAAATTCCCCGCCACGGCGGCTCGGGGGTCGGGCAGTGCGGATGGTGGTGACTGTCCCTGCATGTTGGCTGTCCTTGGGTGCCACTCCGGGGTCCTTGGAGATTTACTCCCCACCCTGGGGGCAGGAACATGCTGCGGGCTGTGTGGGAGCTCAGGAGAAAGCTGCACGGCCTGTCTTCCTTTGTTGTATCGTTTTTTCCTCGCTGACTTTTTTGCTTTCTACTCTTGGCCTCTTCTCCCTCTCCTCCCGCTGCATCCACCCCGGGACTATGCTGCTGTCATTTTATCTCTGACTGGAGCACGGTTCCCATAGAAAACACCTGATTTATGAGCAAAACCTTTTCCTAAAGGTGTGGTGACACGGATTTGCAATTTTTCATATTCGGGCTGGCTGCTCCTGTCATCCTGGTTGCAGATAGACCAAAACGTGTCACCCTCCCTGGTCTGACACGGCTGGAGCTGTGCAGGTCTGTGCTGTCCCCCGGCAGAGGGGAGAACCACCGGGGAGACCTTAAGCAAAAACTCGTCACGACTTTGTGAGGTGGGGGAAAGGGCAGAAAAGCGCACCCAGGGACGAGAGCGCCTTGGATAGACTGACCCAGGCTCAACAGAAACGCCGAGTCCGGGGGTGCCACAGACCGAGGAGGAGCTGCTCCCTCCCCGCAGCCCGGGGCTGTGCGGTGCTGGGCACGGCTCACGGGGCACAGGGCAGCTCAGCTCGGCCCCTCTGCCACTCCCGAAGCCTGTTCCAGCTGCACAAAGCCCAGTGGAAAGCCCAGAGTCCCGCAGCCCGTGTGCCTCTGTTCCCTGGGCTGGCCAGAGACCGGAGCCAGGCAGGCATCCTTTGCCTCTCCTGCTTCTCTTTGTTCCGTGTGCTTTAGAAGTGGAATGTGGCTTATACTCCTCCCTGGGTGCTCCAGGGGTTTTCTACCTGATTCAGGCTGGTCAAAACTTGGAATTCCTAGACGGGCTCTGGAGTGAAGCCGCGGCCCTCCCTTGTGCTGTATTTTAATCCCGCAATCTTGAGGGCTGCCCCTCCCTTCGCAGCACACAACCCTCGGCAGCAGCCAAACCTCTGCTGCTTTGCTGGCCCTTGATGGACAGGGTTAGTCCATCCCAATCCTTCTGCCTGCATGGGGAACCTCTCCCTTGCTCACCCTGGGCAAGAGGCTTTGCAGCACTTCCCGTTCTCCTTTTCCTTCCCTATTTGCTTTTATGTCTCGAGGGGATCTCCAGCCCCTCCGGGCTGTACCACACTCCCCACTCCCGGCTCCATCACGTTCCTTTCTCCGGGCAGCCGTGGCTGCGGCACAGGCTGGGAGCTCTGCCAGGGCACCTGCTGGAGGCTTTCATGGCACGGGGAGGAAAAGCCCGGGGTGGGTACAAGTGTCGGGGGACCCCAGCCCTTCCTTCCAGGCTCTTCTCCTCCTCGCTGGATGCCCAGAGGCACGAGGGGGGCGGCACAGTCAGACCCCTCTGCCGAGGCCCCGGGCTTTGCCTGCAGCGTTCCCGCAGCCTTGCCCTGGTTCCGGGCCCCTTCCCTTCAGCGAGGCTCGGGCGCTGTGGCCCGGCAGCACGGGGGGCTGCAGGAGAGGCGTACCCCGTGTTGGGAAGGGAATGTGGCTGTTCCTCACCTCGCAGCTGTGTGGGCATCGCCACGGAAAGGGCAGAGGAGAAGGAGGGCAGGGGGTCCCCGAGTGCCAGCCGCAGCGGGGGCACGGCTGCACCCCAGTGAGCTGCACTGGGGGTGATGGGCCAGGCAGCAGAGATCCCCCCTTGCGTGGCCGCACACACCAAAGCCTCTGTAAGGCGGATCAGAGCTACACGGTGTGATCCTGGCGCTGGTTTAAGCACTGGGGACCCTCCACAGACCGCGGGTCGGAAGGAGGCTCCTGCTGCACGCACTTCACACGGAACACCTGCGGGATTCCGAGCTCCATCAGAGCTGGCTCAAGGCACCTGTGAGGACAATGGCAGGGCTGTGAAGCACCGTGACTGTTCTATCGGTCCCTTCACCTCGGGACAGGTGCCCTGACACGTGCGCTGGGAGCAATGGCCTCAGTCAGTGCGTGGGAACTGGG
Source organism: Picathartes gymnocephalus (assembly GCA_013390045.1). Lineage (NCBI taxonomy): Eukaryota > Metazoa > Chordata > Aves > Passeriformes > Picathartidae > Picathartes > Picathartes gymnocephalus. Next base: position 395,914 of record WEKY01028451.1, on the reverse strand, counting down.
GAGCCCCTCATCGCATCCCACTCGTGTACTGGGTGTTTGCAGCAGAGCCCCCACAGCCCTGCTCGGGCACAGCCTGCACCTCTGCCGACATCCCCAGGAGTGGGGAGTGCCTAGGGACAGGGGACATCCTTGAGGGACAGCGCTTGCTGGCTGCAGCACCCCTCGGGGTCTCTGGAGTTCCAGGCAGGGCGAGGAGCGATCCACCCTCCGCACCTGCCCTGCAGTAAGCGCCCTGAAATTCAATTTGCGTCCTGCAGAGAGGAAAGAGCTGAGTCAGCCCTGGCTGGATGTTCTCAAGTGGATAGAAACACTGTGATGTATTTCTGGTCTTGTGCCTGGGATTTGTAACCATTCCTGATGGAATTTTTTTTAGCATATGCTTGAAATGAAAAGTGGTTGGAGCAGACTTCGAGAGAGCAGGAATTACGCATCCATTGGCTGAAGGTGAATTTGGATGCTAGCATTGATAGTCACATTTCTTCACTGGTTTAAAAACTGCCAGTGGATTTTTGCAGAGGCAGGAAGGGACCAGGAACAGCCAAACCAACCATGGTTATCCTCGCTGCTGTCACGTCCTCTGGGAGCAGAGGGGCGGAGGAGATGAGCTGGAACGCGGGGAGGCTCCATCTCCAGCTGCAGACACTTCACGGAGGGGACGTCCCCCCTTGTCCCGGTGCCATGGCAGATGCCAGTCCCACCATCCCCTTGTCACCAGAAGGTGCTGATCCAACCTCTCAGGTGGGACAGCCGGAACTTTGTGCCCTGGGGACAGAGCGCAGCAGCCAGAGACTTGATGTCCTGACACTGCACTGCCACCGTCCCCCCCATCCCCGGGGGATGCCAGGCTCCTGGACTCCATCCGTGGTGTGGGAATGGCTGTCCTCTTTCCTGGCACAGAAATGTGTGGGGAAAATTAATTCAGGGGAAAGAAAGATGGCTGGAGAAAGGGCTCAGATAGGGCCGGGCTGGCGAGGGGGACAGCCCAGGAGCAGGGAACTCCCTGCAGGCTGGGGACCGTGGCTGTTCCACAGCCCGAGGCGCTGGAAGTCGAGAGTCTGCCCCAAATCAGCCACCGGTGTGGAAGGATGAGTCGCCCACTCTGCTTGCCCCCAGACCTGCTCTTTGCCATGGCCGCTCCAGGGGCCGCGGTCCCTTTCTCTGCTTTGGGCACCTCCAAGGGCGGTGGTGCAGGTGGGGCTGGGGCAGCTCTGCCCCCTGAGCCGGCGTTCCAGGGTAGCGTGGGCAGGCAGCAGCTCTGGAGCGGGGCGGGGAAATGCAGCTCTCAGGGGCGAAAACCCGAACCCAAGATGCTGGAAGTGAGACTCGCCCCCTCCCCTGCACCAGCTCTCATTTCCCGTGGTGTTCCTGCGGGCGGGGGGCTCAGCCCTGGCGGGGCGGGGGTGCCGGCACAGCCGGGGCTCTCGGCAGGGGCCACCGCCGCGTGTGCCGTGCCCTGACACCGCCGTGCCTCTGTCCTGCAGCCTCCCCCTTCATCATCGCCATGCTCCTGGCCAGCCTCAACAGCTGCTGCAACCCCTGGATCTACATGCTCTACACCGGGCACCTCTTCCACGACCTGATGCGCCGCTTCCTCTGCTGCTCCACGCGCTACTTGAAGTCGCGGCCGGCGTGTGACCTGAGCAAGAAGAGCAACTCCTCCTCCTTCGTCCTCAGCTGCAGGGGCACGACCCAGAGGAGCTTCATGCAGCCGTCCGCGACGTGAGACCGTCACCAGCCGGACCTTGTGCCTCTGCTGCGCTGCCTCCAGTGCTTCCCGGTGGAAAGCTGGACCCGGACAAGGAGAGGGTCTAGAAATAGGTGTATATATGTCTGTAAGCATGCACAGAGGGCCTTATTTAACCGAGATGGGAGTGGGGGAGGAACTGTGTGTCCAAGTTTCAGTGCTGCCTGGGATTAGACAGCGGGAACCCTCTCCTGAGCCCCAAACCCTGACAGCAGTGCCTTGTGGGTGGCACCAAGAGGGACAAATGATCCGGTGCTGCTGGGCCGGGTGTGAAGCATCCCTGCCGGCTGGCAGGGGCTGCTGCAGCACAGGGGGATGGGTGTCACCCCTGGTACATGGCTGGGCACCGCCCCAGCTCCACCTGCGGCAGGATCCTGCGGGATGGCAGCCCCGTAACCCTGCCCCGTAACCCTGCAGCCCCGCTCCGTGCCAGCCCCGCACCCTGCCAACCCCGCACCGTGCCAGCCCCGCACCGTGCCAGCCCCGCTCCCCGTGCCTGGGGCACAGAGAAGGGCACTCCTGGTGGGCAGCAGGGACCAGCCCGGCAGGGGACAGCGCGGCGTCCCCAGCCCAGGCCGGCACGCCGTGCCCAGGGGGGCGGTGCAGGCGGGCGGCAGGAGCCCGGAGCGGGCACGGCCGGGGCCGGGGCGCTGGACGGTGATGCCCTGGCAGGGTGTGCCCAGCTGCCCAGACGGGTCTGTGGGATCCGGGCTGCGCTCCCTGGGCTCGCACAGGGACAGGAACACTCCTGTCGCCTCCCCGAGGCCACGCTTGGCTCTGGGGTCGCCGCAGGTCCCACAAAGCCTCCCACGGTGCCAGGGCCGTTCTCTCACTCTACAGCGCACGGGGCGTGCTCGCGGCATGGGTTTTTATTGCTGACAAACACTGTAAATAAAGTTTTCTGACTGTGTCCGGGGGAAGGCGAAAGGGAGGCGTGGGGGGAGCGCTGGGCTGAGGGAATGAAGGGAACTGATGGGAAGCAAGGCTGGGACACGGGAACGGCACAGCCAGCCCTGCTCCCCGCGGGGCACTGCCCGCGGCACCGGGATCCGCACCCAGCGGCACAGAGCTGGCTGTCACACGGGCATCGGGCACGGACACGGCTGGGGCTCTCAAAAGGTGGTGTGATTTGGCCGTTCATGTTGGGAATGAACGTGAAAAATGCATTTAAATTGTCCTTTATTTTTTCACTGTCACCAGCAGGTCCATTTGCACCTTTCCTATCCTGACATCCCTTTGATTTTTTTTGTGGGAGCTCCAAGTGAGCTCTCAGCACATTTGCTGGCTGGCTGAAATCCTCGGGACACCACAGAGCATTTTCCTCCCACGTTCACCTTCCTTCTCCTTGGGAGTCACAAACCCCTGCACAAAACAAGGATGGAGGGGTCTCCTGTTCTGGAGAGTCTGAGGGCCTGGTGCATCCTCCCTGTGCCAGGGAGCAGCGAGAACAGGGCAGTGGATGATCCTGGGATGGATGCACAGAGAAGAGAGGGAGCTTTGGGACACACAGGGAATTGCAGTTTCTGGTGGTGTCGGGGGTCAGGCAGGGCCATGCCCCACACCTGGAGATGCTGAGTGGTGCCACGGCCCTGGCTCAGCTCCTGCACTGTCCCAGGCTGTGGCAGAGTGGGGACAGGGAGAGCAGCTGCAGGGGTGTCCCAAGGGAATGCGCTGCCAAAAGGCTTTTCAGGAGGGTCGACAGTGCAACAGAGGTGCTGACAGGCGAGCAGAGTGTGCCCCAAGTGTTGGGAGCCCAGGGAGCACTGTGGTGGGGACATCAGCATTTCAGCGTTTTTTGGGTTCAGGCAGTGAACTACTAGAGAAAAAAAAACCCAAAAAACCAAAACAAACAGAAAAAAAAACCTCCAAACCCTCAAACCCAAAAACCTAAAACAAAACAAAAAAAACCAAACCAAACCAAAATATATATATATATATATGTAGTATAAGCCCATTATACAATTGATTTTAATTATTTTTATTCCCACAAAAAAATGCCACGGTGAAGTGTTCTTTGAGACTTCCCCCTGCACCCTATAATTACCTAAATATCTTTTCTTTTTTAATCACTCCAGCCTTCTTGGGCCCTGATCTTGCTGGAGCTCGGGTACCACATTGCTATGGAATAACAGCAGTACAGAACCCCAAGGCCCTGGAAGAGCTCCAGTAGAATGTCTGGCTCCTTCTGGTCCTTGGCAGGGCCCGAGAGGAGTCTCTGGCTCCAAGTCTTTGTTGGAAGCCAAGGGGGAGGTGCACACGGAGACAATTGAGAACAACGAGACCTCCCGGGCCCTGGTTCAGCAAAGCACTTAAGGCTGGAGCCAAAAGAGCATTCAAGGGCCTCAGAGTGAAAGTGCAGCTCGTGGAACAGGGACACACAAATTAATTGACAGTGCAGAGGAGGAAACAGCTCTGAAGTGCACCTCCTGCCCCTCGCTCCCCTTTCCCTGGAGCTGGAGCAGCAGGCTCCGGGCAGAGGCTCCTTCCCCTGCTCTCCCCGTCCGTCAGGGCCACCCCGGGATGCTGAGGGAGGCGCTGGATTGAGTCCCCTCCTGCTGGGCAGAGCCCCGGGGGTCGGGGCGGTGCTGCCCCTGGCTCGCTCCATCCCAGCCCCGGCCGTGTGCGGTAACACGTTGCTGTGGCTGGAGCTAACTCGGCATTGACAGAGCGCGTGTGCAGTGGAGATTGGCCCTGAGGAACGGACCTAAGCTTTGCTCAGAGCCCAGCTTGTCTCTCAGGCCGGGTTCCCAAGAGCTCTGTGTGCCCCTGCCCTGCAGCCCCAGTGCTCAGGGCCACGCTCAGGGCTGGCTCCCAGCTGTGCTCTCCGGCCCTGGATCCTGCCCACGGCACTTAACTCCACAATTAAATACATAATCGAGCACCAAAGTGTCACGAGTGGGTTTGCAGCTGGCCCAGGATCAGCTCACGCTCTCAGAGCACACACAACATGGCATGGACTGGTCTGGCTCTCAGAGCTTGGCTGAAATGCAAGCACACATGAAAATAAAGTTTGGTTTAGCTATTCTATCCCTAAAAGTTTTGTGCAGCAGTTTAATGCAGAAGCTCCCACAACAGCAATTGTTTGCCACAAATAATAACCCCTGAGGGGGAGTTTCTGTCAGTGCCTTCCCAGCCTGACGGGATGGAGGAGCGGGCAGGGTTTGGTCGGTGGCCAGCAGCAGCTCTGCAGCCTCGCTGCTCGCCCTGCCCCTGCAGGCTGCGCCCAGGGCTGCGGTCCAGCGGGTGCTGCAGGAACTCCTGGGGGTCCTGGAGGGCAGAGGGGTCTCTCTGGGCTGCTCCCTGGGCCATGATGGGCTCCTCTTCTAAAGCTTCTGGCTTTGGGATGGAGTGAGGAGCAGCCTGGCCTGCCTCCATCTGCAGAGAGCACCCCTGAGAGCCGGCGGTGCTGTGGAGTCCTGCCGTGATGCCCAGCTCCCTTGTCACGGGTGTCCCTGGGCAGGTCCCTCAGTGGGGACAGGTGTCCCTGTGCAGGTCTCTCACTGGGCAGTGTCCCTGGGCAGGGTGTCCCTGTGGCCAAGGGCAGGGAGGCTGCACAGAGGGAGTTGTGTGAGGGCTGCTGGGAGCTAAATCTCCTTGCGGAGAGCAACTCGGACGTTGCTGCAGATCTTGGAGAGCGCCTCGAAGAGGGGGTCACAGAAGGTGTGGATGCAGAGGGAGTAGATGCGGCTGACGCACTGGATCTCTATCAGGTAGCTCTTGATGCAGGGCACCACCGCCCAGATGTGGCAGAAGGAGATGAGGGCGAAGAGGAAGCCCCAGACGACGGCCAGGGGGATGCCCAGGAGGGCAGAGAGCAGCCGGTAGCACCAGTACTTGCTGACAGTGAAGGTGGTGTAACTGGTTTTCCAGACGCCGTCGAAGCTGTACGTCCCCACGGGCTCAGCTATCACATCCTCAAAATCCACCTGCGAGGAGAGCAGACGGACAGGAGGGAGGCTGGGGGGTCAGCAGAGGCCCCGGTGCAAGGAGGAGGGTCTGCACGAGGTGAGAGCAGACCCCAAACGGAGGGCTCTGGGAGAGGGGACTGCGCTGGGGGGGTCCCTGGTCCCTGCACCCCGAGCAGGGACAAAGCCCTGCAGAGATGGGCGATGGCTCAGGGTTCCAGCACAGCCTCTGGGCAGCAGAGTGGTGGCTGAGGCTCCAGCACTGGGGGGGTCACAGTCCCTGTGCCATCCCCCGAGCTGGGGAACCAGGTGTGAGGCCAGGCAGGAGCCCTGGGAACAGGAGCTGTGCGTGGGAGTGTTGGCTGCAGAGGCGGCCAGAGCCCATTCCTGCCCTCTTTTAGCATTCAGGGATGTGGCTGCCTGCTCGGCAGGAAGGTGTTTGTGCTAATGAAGATCCAGCAGCCCTCTGGATTTATGGGTTATGTATTTATACCGGCAGGATGAGGTGCTCAGTGCTGTCTGTCCATGTTCCTCCTGGGGAAGGGAGCTGGGGCCCAGCCCTGCCCTGCCTGCTTGTGCAGGCACTGGGGGTGTCTCTGAGTGACACACACTCCCCAAAACCCCACACAGAGATCCCCAGGGGTGGCACTCACTTCCAGGGAATATATAAGCTGAGCTATTTGTCTTGAAAACCAGCCCAGCCTCCCCTCGGGCAGCTGACGTGTCTGTACATTAATGTTAAATCTCAATATCCATTCTGCTTTTGGAAGCACTTGCATCACAAAATCACTCTGTGTCATCTTTAATTTCCTGGAGTGAGCAGGAGGTGCTGAGAGAAGCATTGACAATGAGGAGACAACAGTCCTGAGAGCTGGTCCTGAGGTGCCATCAGCAGCCCCTGGAAAGCCCAGGTGTGTTGGGACTAGCCCAGGTTACTGCCAGCTGTCTCATGAGCTCATCAGGGATCAATTAATGCAGGGAGCAGTGGGATGTAGAAGCAGAGGCTCTGCCTCGTTGCTCCTTCTGCTGCCGTCGCACTGGCAGTGGATCTGGAGGAGCAGTGGTGGTTCAGAGTGGGCTGACTCCGGATCCCGGGGGCTGCTCCCTCAGAGAACCGTGCAACCATTCAGGTTGGAAAAGCTCTCTAAGGTCACCCGGCGTAGCCATGCATTGCTCTGCTGCTGTGCTGGGAGGAGGTTTGTGGAGCCTCTGTGGCCGGTGCCACTTGTGTAACGTGATCCCAAATTCTGGCTGCTGCTTTGGGATGCTCGGGGCGTTTCCCCAGGGCCGGGCGAGCCCTTCATCCCCGGGAGCTCTGTAGCTCCCGGCGCAGTGCCTGCTGTGATGTGCCGGCGCTGGGTTGTGCCTCTGGCTGTCCCGGGGACGGGGGCAGCAGCGTGAGCTGTGCTCCTGTCCCGGGCTGGCCCTGCCCTCCCTCTCCAGCCCTCTCGGCCGGGCTATTTTAAGGTGGAGGAATGCTGGGGAGCCCTGGAGGCTCCCAGTGCTGCTGGAGCAGCAGCGTGGCCGTGGCAGTGGGTGAGCTTGGAAGGGCTCTTCAGGCTTTGGAGATTCCAGACTGGGAAAAGGCAGGGATGTGCTGGGGGACGGGGGCTGGTGGGAGGCCTGTGGGTGGCCGGGACGGCGCTGGCACTGTCACCCAGGAGCAGCTGGTGCTGCTCCCAAACTGGGCAGCCCCAAAGCCCTGCCTGGCCCTGGGGTGAGCAGGCTCAGGGCTCTGCTGGGCTCTGCTGCCGTGGCACTGCTGCTCCCCTGGACACGGTGCTGGGGATGCTGAGGGCTCAGGCAGGTCTCACAGGGCCGGGAAGGAGCCACCAGTGGCTGTCACTGTCACAGCTCAGCCGAGGGATTGCATTTGCCCACACCCTGGCTGCAGCTGTAACGGTGTTTGAACGCCCCGGTTCAGGTTTGTGTCTCAGCTGTGCTGTCCAGGTCACAGGCTGTTGCAAAGGCTGTGTGAGCAGCTCTGTGCCCGCTGTCCCTTCTGCTGTGACAGTCACAAACACAGCTTTGACAAGACCCTTCCACCTCCTGTTCTCCTTTGGGCTGGAATTCTCTTTGGCTAACAGAGACAAATTTTGTTTGCAATTCTAAGGGAGTTTAGAGGAAGCCCAAGAGTTAGAATGGGAATTGCTCTTGGTCAGAATGGGAGGGACAGAGCTGGGGGCTGCTGCACCTCTGGGCTGCCCTGGGGGGAACAATCTTCCACAAGCGTGACAACACACATCAGACAATCCAGTACTGAGACTGTTGTGTCCTGAAGGCCAGCAGCTCTTTCCAATATCCCTTTAAATGGGTGATATTTAATTTCTGTTATTTTTGGCTGCTGCTTGCTGGTACAAAGGAAAGCGTCTCCATAAATTTTCAAGCCACAATGAAACTGGAAAGCCCTTTCAAGGAATGGGAAATATGGCACTAACTGGAGCCAGGCATGGCACCCAGCCAGTGGGGCTGTCCCCTCCCCAGAGCCCTGGGGGTGGCACTGCTTGGGGCACAGGGACAAGGACCACTAGCACTGGCCGAGTGGAGCCAAACACACACCAAGGGCTGAACCCCAAATCCCAGTCCCAGGGACGCTTCTCCAGCGCAGCAGGGGACAGCCCTACCTTCACCACGTCCTCGTTGATGTGCTTGGGGTCTCTGTTGACCAGGTCGATCTCCTTGGTGTGCTGGTCCTTGATGATGATCCGCTCGTCCAGCTCGCTCTGCTCCTCTGCCATGGCTGTCCTGTCCCTGTCCCGGCTCTGTGCCGGCTCTGTCCCGGTGCTGTGGCTGTCCCAGCAGCTCCCGGCAGGGCAAGGGGGAGGCACCGGCCCCGCCTGCAGCAGCTGCCCTGCGCCCCTGGCACTGCTCCAGGCTAAAATTAATGTCCTGACTCCCCAGGCCGCCCTGCAGTGTCCCTTAAAGGGGCTTTTCTGGGGCCGGCCCCTGTGCTGTCACCTCAGGGGGATGGCATGTGTGGGGGTGGCTGGTGGCCTTTGAGCCAGGGTGGGGGTGGCAGGGGTGGGTGTGCAGCCCCTCAGGCCACCTGTGCCCGTCGGATTTTACCCCTGTGTGGGAGAAACAATGCCCAAACCGGGGCAGAAGTCCCCAAAAGCCTGAAAGAAATAGTTTTTTATGAATCTGCAAATGAAGCAGCTCAGGAATCATGTCTATAAATATCACCCAGAGAAGGCACATTGTCCTGGGCTGTTCAGTGCTGCTCAGGGTCCATTCAGGGACCGGGAGAAGGCTTGTGGTGCCAGCCTGAATTCCTCAGGTTCCAGCTTTCTCATCTACAGAAACCCAAGGAAATCCACAACCAACCCACAGAACCACAGTGGTCGGGATATATCCTCCAGGGATACTTAGTATATTAGTGAAGATTTATTTCACTTGGGCTGTGCTTAGCTAATCCTCCTCAGTGTCTGCTGCGGGCTCTTGCCTTTCAGGATTTGAGGATTTGTTTAAAAGTAACGGTTTTGTGACAAAAGCACTTCACAAAGCGGGGGGAGGGAGGGAGGGAGGGATGTTTAAGTCCCTAAGGACAGGTGGCGAGGGAGGGATGCGTGTCCCCCCGAGGACGGGCAGCTCCCTGAGGAGGCTGCAGGTGCCCACACGGGTGCTGAACGTGGAGGTGCCGCTGCAGAGCCCTCGGGCACGGCTGGCACTGCAGGGGAGGTGTCTTAAGGCAAAAGGCTCTGCTGCCTTCCAAATCCCTCAGTGCCTGGACAGGGCTGTTTTTGTCAAACCCTCGTGGCTCTGGAGCTCTCAGCTCTGCAGTGGGGCAGTTGCAGCCCTTTGGAGTGACGGAATGCAGTGCAGAAATGGCACTGAGTTCCCTCATCGGGCTGAGGCATGTTCACGTTTCCTGAAAACTTGTGATGGCAAAGGTCTGGCTGAGCATGGCTGTGGGTCTAAGGCTGCCAGGATCCTCTAACTCCTTCCTTTCGCAGTTTTTTCTTTTTTTCTAGAGTCAGGTTGGTGCCTCAGTCTGGAAAGTGTTTTGTTTTTTCCCTTGGGGTTTTGGCTCTGGTAGAAGCTGATGCAGGGATGCCCTGGGGTGTGGCACTTCCATGGCTGGAACTGAAGCGGATGCAGCTTGTCAGAGACCTCAGTGGGGAGAGAAAGGGCACAGCTGGGGTGTGAGAGTCTGTGAGCCCACAGGAGGCACCTGTGCAGAGGGGCCAGACTCCGGGAAGGGTTGTGGTGGTGGTGTGCCTGTAAATCTGGCAGGGTGCTTCTGGAGAAGAGCACCCATCAACGCACCTGTCCTGGCCAAAAGGGCACTGGAAAACCCTTTGATGGCACCAGTTCCACATCCCTGCAACCCCCTCTGCTACTCCACAGAAGCTGGAAGATCCCGAACACAGCACAGACCGGTGTTGGAGGTAAAATCCTTCCACCCTCCCCGATTTTGGGCAGCAGCTCCATGGCCAGACGTGCTGGGTGGTGGCTGGATCCTCTGTCAGAGCCCTGCAGCACAAATCGTGCAGGTGTTTTAGCAAATTCAGCTGTTTCCCTGTCCGGGGCAGAGCAGGGGGCCCTGGTGTGAGTGCAGAGCTGCTGCTGCGGGCAGGGCCAGCCTGGCTGGGGGCCAGCCCCCCGTTTAGGAGGCACAGCAGCTGCACGGGGCTGTCCCTGCCCGGCGGGGCACAGCGACCTCAGGCACTGATTGTCCTGCACGGGTTTTCCTCGCAGGTCCCGCCCGGGGGGCTTGGCCTGGGCAGTGGGCAGTGCTGCCCTGCCCTGCCCAGGGCCGGGGGTCTCAGCAGCTGCCCCCAGCCCCGGCAGGACAGCAGCGGGCTGTCACCCTGCCCCTCCTGCCCGAGGCATTGCTGGTGCCATGAGTCACTGCCTGTCTTTAGCCGGGCCGGGCTGCTCCTGCTGTCCCCCCCCGGGGGCTCTGGTGTCCCGGGCGTGGGAGCACGGGAATGTGCACCCACGCAGAGGCAACGTGCAGGTAGTGAGTGTCTCCAGCAGCCACCAGAGGCAGGGGAATGTTCTGTTGCACTGTGGGGGCTATAAATAAATGTATTTCCGAGTACTTTCAGGCTGTGAAAGTGGAGTCACACACACAGTGGAGGCAGGGCAGGGCAGGGGACACCTGCTCAGAGCTGCTCTGGTCCCCCCGTGTGCTCTGCTGGACAGATCGGCCCCAAACAGATGCCATGGAAGCTTTTTTCTCTGAAATCCAAAGCTTTCATTATGAGAACCTTTGTTAAGGAAGCCGGTGGCACTTTTGCCTCTGCAGAAACAGGCAGCTCCCACTGCCCCCAGCCTGCCCAGCCTTGTACCTGCTCTCACTGCTTTTGGGAACACGTTGCCAAGACCTGAGCAGGTTGTAGGACTGGGACTGTGGAGCTGGAAGCCTTCTGGAAGTCAGATAATTAACGTGCTGCTTGGACCCAGCAAGCAAAATAGATTTATTTCTCTTGAGCAGAGAAGAATAAAGCAGAAGTAAAGCTCACGGAGATCAAAGCTCCTGTGAGAATTAAAGGCCAGAATTGCAGTGAAGGAATGGCAAAGAAGGAGAAATTGGGAGCGTGGTTCTGCTCTCCATTGGCATCACAGGGGAATCCAGCCTGGCTGGAGCTGTTTGTGCCAGAGCCGTTGGGTGAAAGTCTTGCCCTGGGCAGGGCGTCCTGGCCCTGCAGGGGGCACGGGGCTCTTGTGCTTAGGTGGTCCCTGAGCCCTGCAGGGCTGAGGACACAGAGGATGCTGAGGGCAGGGATGTGCTGGTGTTACCTCTGCAGAGGCAGAGGAAATGGAGGCTGGCCAATACGAGACTGAGCAGGAGCTCTGTCATGTTTAATATCAATTACAATTAAATTTCACAGAGGAAGTACAGAAGAACAGTAATCTATCATTTAAGCTGTTGTCTCAGTTTGTTTCTATACAAGGAGTCTTGCCCTTTAAAAGAGAGAGGAAGTCTGTGGATATCAGATTGAGGTCCCTGTGACACACAGGCACCAACCTCTGCACCCTGGGCCCCGCAGTGAGGGCTGGCAGAGGGGCTGGGGGTCCTGCTGGGGTGCTCTGCTGGGCTGGTGGGTGCTGTCTCTGCAGTCATGGGCCCAAGGGGGGAAGTGTGGGGTCACGTGGAGCAGAGACTGGCCTGTCCTTGTGGAAATCCTTCTTTATCTGTTCTTTTTTACAATTTTTTTATTTCTTATGAAGCCCCTCAGAGTAGATGAGGCTGGGAGAGCTCAGCTGTGACACCACACGAGGCTGCATTCCATCCCACGCTCTATGATCAACTGTTCTTTTGTCCAGGAGCTTCTTTTTGCTCTGGACGTCTTTCTTCTGAGTCACAGGGATGCCAGGGGTGCATCAGCTGCTGTCAACACCCTTGGGTCTGGGCTGCTGGTCCCTCAGGGTGAGCTGAGAGGAGATGGAACCCCCTTAGGGCACCCAAGGGCAGTTGAATGGCACCAGAGCTCTGAGTGTCACAGCAACAGCTGCTTCTCCTGCTGTGCAGCTCCCCAGGCACCAGCTGAGCCCATCCCTGCCACACAGGCCCTCATGGCAGTGGGCAGAGCTGGCTTCCAACGCTGAGCAAAGGGCTGTCCCTGTTGGACATGGGGGATGGGGGTGTGCTGCTGCTGGGGGTGTCTCCGGCAGTGGGGTCTCAGCAGCCCCAGCCCAGCCAGGAGCTTCACAGCGCTGCTCTGGGTGCTGCTGGGGCTGCTCGGGCCAAAGCCAGCTCTGGCTGACCCCTGGGCTCTTGCTGCTCCTCTGCTGAAGGCCCAGGACAGCTCTGCAGTGGCCCCTTCCAGCTTGTGTTGATGTCACCTCCTAATCTCAGCTCTTCTCCCTCACACCAGCACTCTGAATTCCTTTGGATTCTCATTTAAAATAGCCCCACTGGCTTTTCCTTATCAAGAGACAGTCTTGCCTTGATTTATCACTTGTGACATAACCAGCAGGGTATTCTGAGACAACCAGAGTTAACCAGTGGTGCTGCTGGTTAGAGCAGGGGTCCCAGCCTGCCTTTGGCCGTGGTTTATCCTGTTTGTTTTCTCTTGAATCCAGAGCAGGCAGCAGCAGAACGATCCTTTCCCTTTCAGCCAGGTACCAAGGGGGCATTGCCAGCAGGCAGGAACCCAGTCATGGCTCAGGGAAAGGTTCTTATCCAACTGCAGCGAATGCAGCAGGAAACCAGGTGGTTAAAACTGCCTCACTGGCAAGAAAATGAGCCCAAACAGGGGCTTTTTAGCAGAGGTTTAAGGTAAGAAGAGAGTGAGGTGCCAGTGTGTGCTCTGTGATGAGCACCCTCAGCGTGGGGCTGGCTGCTCTCCTGGGCTGGCCGGAGCCCGGCTCCAAAGCTGCTCCCCAAATCCCCCTGTGGCAGGGTCCGGTGCTCTGTGAAAGCCGAGCTGGGCTCTGTGTGGGCCCAGCCCTGGGCGAGGTGTGGGGCTGCCCCGGGGCCGCTGCCGTGGCTGAGCCCTGCACAGGGCTCTGCCATTTCTCGCCTGTGGCACAGCCAGGAGGCTCCCAAAGGCTGCAGATAAAATCCTTCCAAGCCCAGCAGCGGGATCAGTCTCACAATGGCCCAGCATGGAATAGAGATCCTATTTCTGGCACTGGGAGCTTCCCATGTGGAGGTTTCAGCTGCTCTTCCCCATCCTGCCCTGACCTATTGTGGTTCTCCTGTCCCTGGCCGTGCCTGTCTGAAAGCTGAACGCGGGGCTGGGCTCGGGCTCCAGCGTGGCTGCTGACCATCTTCTCTTTCCAAAATAGCACTTGTGGAGCTGGGGCAGGCGGCCAGGCTGTGTTAGTGGCACTGCTGGGTGGGCTGGGGCTCTCTCAGGGCAGCTTTATCCCTAACAGGGCAAGGTGGTTACCTTCAGCCAGAAGCAGAAGCTGACAGGTCTGTGAGCCCCTGATATCCCAGCGTGGCATGCTGACAGCTGCTGGAGCCCAGGGCTGCAGAGCCAGGCAAACAAAGCAACACGGGGAGAGCTCGCTCTGTCCCTCTGCATGGGAGGAAAGTCTCACGTGGCAGTGTGTGAGATGGTGTGCAACTGGGAAAGCTGCCCTGATAAGGAGTACAAGCCCCAGCAGGCTGCCCAAAACCCTCTGGCAGCCTCCTCTCCCCCTGGGCTGCCGGGGGCACTGGGATGCTGCCTTGGGACTCGTCCCTGCAGGGCTGTGGCCCCTGGTGCTGCTGGTGCCAGCTGTGCCCCTCCAGCTGCCCTGCTCTGCCTGGGGTTTGCAGCATTCCCTGGGGTGCTGAGCTCAGTTGGGTCTTCTGGCTCCAGCTGGGCTCTTTCCCCCTCTCTGCCTTGGCCCCACCAGCCCAGAGGCCATTCCCACTCCCAGCAATGACCAAGAGGAAGCATTACCTCTACTTTTATTTTTTTTTTTCCCTTCCAGACCTTATTTATTGAAAGCAAACAAACCACGTGTCTTGGGCAAATATTATGACATTTCATTATTCACACTTGGTGTGATAAGTGAGCTGGTTTAGGGGCTGTGGTTGATGATTTATTTGGTTTGGATGTGGATATAAATCCAGCCTGTGGAGGAAGCACTATAACCATGTAGGAATGCGGATGCTCTCATGTCCACTGGAGCATAGCCAGTACCCAGTGCCTAATTTGTGGTGTTTTAATGCAAACAGGGCACACCAACCTATTTGTGATGCTGTAGGAACCAGGTGATCTCAGCAGTGCTAAGAAGATCTGAGCAGTGGAAGGTGCATATTGGCTTATTGGATGGAGAAGGGAAATTCCATTTAAAACAAACATTTATTTTGTCTATAAAATTATTGATTGCTCTGCTCAGGATAAAAGGGAGAAACAGAATAAATACTCTTTATTTCGGTCCACTGCCTTTCTCTTGCAGACAGGCTCTGTGGGTGTCAGCTGGGACCGTCCTTGCTCACACAAAGCCTGCCCACGGCAGTGCTGTCGGGCACAGCTCGTCCAGCCGTGGTGACAGTGACAGTCCCATGCCCGCTGTGCTTCCCCCTGTCCCAGCGCTTCCAGCTGAGATTCCCGTCTGGGCACAGCTCTCCTGGCGTGCTCTCCTTGCGTGGCTGCGTCTCTGGGACCAGGGAGTGTCTGTGCCCGGGCCTGGCACTGCTCTGCCTCCCATCACTGGCATCTGTGCCTGGCTCAGAGCCTCCCGGGCTCTCTGGGGTGGATGGAACTGCTCTGGAGGGCAAGCTGTGTTCTCGGAGAAGAAAGGTTTTAGCTGCAAGGCGAGTTGCTGAGGGCTGGAAAAACCAACAGGTTTTGGTCCACAAGAGCCTTGTGAGGTTCTGGTCCTTCTGCTGTGGGTAAAGCTGCTCAGGGACCCCCGTGGGGCTTGGCCGTGCTGGGGTCTCTGAGCCCGTTCCAGGTCTGTGCTGGGGCTTTCCAGGAGTTAACACTGAACTGTTTGCATTTTTATGGGTCTTGCTGACTGGGACTATTTATGGCAGAACTAAAGGAATTAATATTCATAACTTCCCCTGCCTGTGCCATATAAATCAGGAGAGGCTGTGACAGTGGGCCCTCGTTCCAGCCACGGTGTGGCAGGGGCTCAGATGTGGCTGGACGGTCTCGTGCACAAATTAAAGCTTTTTGGAAGAGCTCTGCCTTCAGCAGTGCCATGCCAGCCTGTGCATCCCGACAGGGAGATGCTGAGGTGTCCCTGCCCTGGCAAAAGCCCCCTCCTTCAGCTGGGCAGGGCAGCTGGAGAGCTGAGGGGTGCAGGAGTGTGCGGGGTCACCTCCTCACCCACCTGCCCCTCCTGAGGAGCAGCCAGCAGGAGGGAGTCCTGCGTTCAACCAACCCCCGCCCTGGTGATGAGGAGTAGCCTGCAGCCCTACTGTGATTGTTGATTTGGGGCTCCTTCCTGGAAAAAGCCAAAATTATTTGTCCTCAGGACATGGTGGTAATAAGCAGAAGGGCAACATTTTCCAACATTCTTTTCCCAGAGAAATATAAATACATGTGAATATTTTGTGTGCCCAGGCCTGGTTTGAGACGTTCTTGGCTGCAAATGCCCTTCCCTCACGGAACCTGAGCGATCAAAAACCCCAGACGGACAATTTGCACTCAGTTTTTCCCCAGGATGCTGTGTGAGTGCTCCGGGGATGGATGCAGGGGGAAGGGAGGGCTTGGTTTGCACACCTGTCAGGAGTTCCAGCTTTGCTGTGGCTCACGGGCAGCTCGAGGTGGGCTCTGCCCCAGGGCCAGGTGTCTGCTGAGAGCCCTTTGGCCCCGGGTTTTTGCTCCTTGTGTTCCCACCCTGCCATCCCAGCTGTGGGACTAAGACAGGGCTGTGTGTGACCGCCCTGCTGCTGGGGATGGTCTCAAACAACCCTGGAGCTCTGGGCGGTTTCAGCTCTCTGCTTTGGGGACCCACCTGGCACGTTTTGCAGTTTGGCTCTGGTTCCATCAGCTGAGCCAAGGCAGAGCTCCCAGGCTGCTCTGGGCTGCTTTGGATTCAAGCTTTTACTGCCATTGCTCTGTATTGTCATCCTTTGCTGTCCGTTAATTTGCTGTAAAATTAAAATAACAGTCACCCTCTGGGGCTTTGAGCCCACTGCCTGCTGGAGGGGGAGCTGCCAGCAGCAGCTCCTGCTTTGTTCTGCTGGGTTTTGCCTGCAGAAACTTATGGCAAAGAGCCTACCTTGGAAAATCCGGGAGAAGGGAAAGGACCTGGGCCTCTGAGGTTGGGCTGTGCTTACAGCCTGAGAAAGGTGATGGAAATCACAGAACGGTTTGGGTTGGAAGGGACCTTTAGGATCATCCAGGTCCAACCCCTGCCGTGGGCAGGGACAGCTGCCCTTAGAACACACTGCTCAGAATCCCAGCCTGGAGCCCTTCCAGGGATGGCACAGCCACAGCTCAGCTGGACCCACCCCGGGCTCCTCCCCAGGCCTGGGTTG
The DNA here is from genome assembly GCA_013390045.1 of Picathartes gymnocephalus. Taxonomy (NCBI): domain Eukaryota; kingdom Metazoa; phylum Chordata; class Aves; order Passeriformes; family Picathartidae; genus Picathartes; species Picathartes gymnocephalus. Next base: position 379,383 of record WEKY01028451.1, on the reverse strand, counting down.
CCACAATGTGGTTTTATTCCTTCAGGGAGAATGTTTTGGGATGTGCAGAGGAGCAGAGAGCCGGGGTTCCTGCTGGGCTCTTCCTTCCAGGTGCTCCTGGGATGTGGCTGTTCTGGGATGAGCAGTGCCTGGCACTGAGGCTGCTCAGGGCTTAAAATAGCATCAGGTCTGGAGATGGGACAGCTCCGGGGGCCCGAGGTGAGGCTTAAAAGGCATTTGAGCTGTCAAAATCAGAGCAGGGTGTTTGAAAACACAGCCCTCAGCTTTCCCAGTCACCGTGGAACCACGTCGAGTCTGTGTCCATCAACAGGCCAAGGCTCCTTTTATAGTAAAAGCAAATATTGGAGAGGCTTGGGGCCAAATGCCACTTTTTTTGTTAATCTGCATTTCTGGTGTGATTTCCAGAGCCTCTGAGCCCTCAGATCCTGACCAGAGGAGGGAGAAGGGATGATGGTTGGCACCTTTTTGGAGTTGGGCTGTGGCACCACCAGTGCCCAGGGTCTGGAGCAATTTCGCTTTCCTGTGGCTGTTACATGGACATGGCTCCTGTTCCTTTAAAATGCCCTTTATGAACTCAATATCCCAAAGGACTGGTGCTGCCTGCAGTGTTATATCCCTCCTCAAACAAATGATTGGGCATTTTCTACTTGGTGTAGAACACAGAGGAGAAGGAAAGAAAGATGTAAGCACTTCTGGCTTTATTTTAGGCAGTTTAAATGCAGTAGTGGCTGGAGCAGGAGTCTAGAAAGTCTCTTTGCAGAGTAAGGGCTGGGAATTTAAACTTTCTCCTCTGTAGAACTCTGAAATTGTCTTTATTTTAAAAAAGCTTTTGTACAGAATCTTTAAAGTAGGCGAAAGGAATGTTTTGTAGAGGTGGCTGGAGAACAGATCTGCTCCCTGGAGCTTTGAGTGACAAATGGATGTTGCAATTAATATGCCAGCCTTGAATATTTTATCGAACTGGAATTATTTAACTAGAATTTGGATTTGGATTAGTAGAGTATGGAAGACTGTAGGAGCTGGACACGTGGGATTTTGGTGCCACTAGAACAGCCAGAGGAGGGAGATGCTGTCGGTGCTGTTCTGCTGTCTCACAGCACCATCTACTGAGGGCTGCCCTAGAAACAGCATCCTCCTCCTCCTCCTCCTCCTCCTCCTCCTCCTCCT
>WEKY01028451.1:355177-378145 GCA_013390045.1 Picathartes gymnocephalus | reverse complement strand
CTTCATCCTCCTCCTCCTCCTCCTCCTCCTCCTCCTGATCCACCTCGGCCCGACAGCAGCCTCCTCCTTTGCCTGGCTCCCGTTTTCCTCGGGGACAGCCGGGTCTGGTGGATTTGCCTCCCAAAGGAAGCAGCTGAACGCTGCTGTGCTTTCCTCTGGCGCGGTTTCCCCAAGGGCAGGCAGCAGAGCTTCCTGCCTGGGCTGGGGAGCTTTGGGCTCAGCAGGAGGGGATGGAAAGGTGGGAATCTGGCAGCCAGGGAATGTGCTGCCCCTTGGGAAGGAGTGTGAGTGTGCAGGCAGCAAAAGGGACAAAGCAATTCCCTGCACAGCAGCAATTCCAGCCTGCTGTCCCTTCCACAGGAGCTGAAGCAGAGGAGAGCACTCACCTGGCTCTGCTGGGGAAGCTCCTTCAGAGCCCCAACACCCTGGAGGCACTGCTGGTAAATGTCCCCTTTGTCCCCTCTCCCTGCAGCAGGGTGCACAGGAATTTCATGGATCTGAAATCGTAGGAGCCAGCACAACTCCCGGTGGTGGCAGGGGGTGCCCAGCCCCGGGCTCTGCCCCTGGGACAGCTCTGCCCCTGGGACAGCTCTGCCCCCGGCCTGCGATGGAGAACGTGGGGTCCATCAGGAGACACTGTAACAGGCAAGAGTCCATCCGTGGGGAGAAGAGCATCTGGCTGAGTGTGGGACCAGCGCTGTCCAGGGCAGAGCATCCCCCGGGCTCCTCAGGGCTGCGGAGGCACTGGCAGGGCCCCCTCACCCCTTACCTGCCCTGCCAGGTGCCACTCGTGGGGCTCCTGCCAGGGCAGGCACACTTTGTCACTTTGGGGGTGTCTCCTGGGCTGCCTCCTGCTGAGCCCCTCTCTCACACCACACCTGACTCTCCTGGGGGACCAGACACTGCCAATATTCTGATATTCCAGCTGCAAATGCCAGAGCACACACTTGTTTTAAACTCACTGGACTGCTACTTGCAGTTCTGTGTTTCTGGGGGAAGTTTCTGCTCCCTGTGCCTGTTCTGCCAGAGTTATTTTTACTCATTAGAACAAGCAGTTATTGCTGCACTTTTATGTTTATTGCTTCTTTCCTTCATGGCTTAATGATAAGAAAAGATAACTCTGGCCCTGGCCTGAAGCTCTGCTGTTCTGCTTGGACCAATAATTGTATTTTAATGGCTCCAGATAAAGGATTAGCACTTGGTTTTGGCAAAGAGCTGCTTTTACTGCTTGAAATAGTCTGGACTGTGCATTTTCTATGGGCAAGTGCCATGAAAAATTATTTATACCCACCCAAAGGAACAAACCCTGACTATTTGTGCTCCTGGGATAAGTCATCAGGAGGTGTGGTGACAGGTGGAGGAGTTATGGGTTCAAACTGAAAGAGGGGAAATTCAGGTTAGACGTTAGAGAGAAATTCTTCCCAGTCTGTGATGTGTGGTAAAGGCACCTCAGAGAAGTCAGGAGTGCAGCTGGGCTCTCCTGGGGCTTGGACAGGCTGGTGGCCGGGCCCGTGGCCCTTTCGATGGGATGCACTGGGATGGAAAGATAAAACCACCACGGCAGTGGGCAGATTTTAGTGCTGATGGCTGGAGCAGAGTGTCAGGACGTGCCTGAAGGTCCATCACGTGAGGGAGTGCTGGGGTCCTGATAAGGGCTAATATCAGCCTATTTCATGCTGAAAGTGCTTCTCCTGTATCTGTAAATATTATTTTAGTGAACTGTCCATCTGCAGTCAGCTCAGTGTTGGGTTTCTAAGCACCCAGAGAGGTCAGGTCGGGTGTTTTCAGTGCTGTGTTTGGACGAGAAGGTGTTTTTCAGCAGTTTGCGGGGGCGGGGAGGTGACATGTGGCAAAGGAAGGGGCTCGTCGCAGGGGCGAGAGGGACAGGGAGAGGTGGCAGCACCGTGTGCTGCTGGTTGCTGTGCGGTTCCTGCCTGCACGGGTGTCCGTGGGCTCAGCAGCCCTGCAATGCTCCTCTGGCCAGCACCACAGGAGCAACGTGAACCTGGAAACACCAGAGCCTTGTTTTAGCTATTGTATCACAATCCCTTTCTTTTTATTCCAAAGCAGAATGGATTTGAGGTGTCGTAATGGACAGGTTCATCCTGCCCAGGGGGACCTGTGGGAGAGCTCAGCCAGGTCCAGCCCTGGCAGCTGTGCCAGTGAGACTCCCTGGGTAAAGGATCCACAGAAATCGTCCTTGTGGGTGAGGATGGGGCAGGCCCTCGGTTCTGAGCAGCTCTTGCTGTGTTCCCAGACAGCCGCAGCACTGTCCGACCACCCCGCTAATCCCCAGACCCCGCTGATTAATGCTGCAAGCATAACAAATTCTCCTATTCCACGGAATCAAGATTTCCCTTTGCTGTTGGTTTGAGGGTTTTGGTGGCTTTTTTTCCAGTGAAAGGAAAAAATTCGGGAACTGTGTTACCAGGATCCAACAGGTCCTTTCGTACAGCTTTGTTTTCCTTTGTATCAGGTTATTCACATGCACTTAAGGGTGTGAGCCCTCCTAAGCACTCACGGTTTCGAGCTCTTTTGTGTCATTCTCGGCAGTTTTTAACCGTTCACACACTTCAGAGCACAAAAATAGAGAAGAAGCACTTTCCAAAAGTGTCTCCAGCAAAACAGGAGCGGCAGCAGCGAGCCCCTGGCACTGCCATGAGGATGTCACGCTGACGAGTCTCTACTGTTTTTGCGTGGTTATACTTCTGGACTGAGCTATCCATAAACTGTGTTTTCAAGTAATCTGTGAAAATAACCCTTTCCAGACCAAACTCTCTCTCCCCCAGTGTCAGGGCACGGGCTGGGAGGGCAGGGATGGCACGGGGCTGTGCCAGGTCTGTGACCTGCAGGTGTTACACATTGCAGAGCCCAGAGGATGTGGGACTTCATTCCTTCCAACTCAAACCAGAGTCCCATTGTCTGTGAGCTAATCCTCCAAGGGCCTGAGACACTCTCCCCACCACTTGAGGATGATTTTCCTGTTTGATCTGGACATGATCGAGATGCTGAATCCCTCTTACTGATTTACTTTTCTCTGGGAAGTTTCTGCAGAGCTTCTTGCTCACCACCCTTTGGGAATCCGTGCTCCTACAGCTCAAGAGCAGCCTGTCCTGCACGAGGGATGTGACATTTCCAGTGAAGCGTGTGGGGTTTTATTTTCATAGGAAGAAATAATGGAGCGATTAATTTTGCTGCCCATGCTCTCAGAAGAAAAGTCCAATAAATCAGCAGGTGGTTGACACCCCGAGTCTCTCCCTGTGCCATCAGACCGGGTGCTGTGGCCAGGCTGGCATTTTCTGGCTCCTCTGTGTGCTCTTTTCTTGCCTAGATGGAATTTTTTTAATCTGCTGCAATATGAAGGTCACTTTCATAGGCTGAATAACATCAAGGAGTTTGGACATTAGGAGGACTGATTGTTTCCAGTGGTTATTTTTACAGTGATACCTGAGGAAACAAACAGCCCGTGTCCCATGAGCAGAATGAAAATGAGTTGGAAACTTTATGGAAAAGGCCAACAAAGTCAGGGCTCTGCCCCTCACCTCCATGGTCTTACAGGTGTGTGTGCAGAGCTGAGCTCACCTGCTTCTCACCTGGATCCAGACGAAGTGTCTGGGGCTGTGGAGAGCTCCTGGAGCCTTTCCTCCTGCCGGGCTGCTCAGCCCAGCCTGGGCTGGGGTCCGGGTCTGCCCATCCACCAGCACTGCTCTGAGCAGGATGAGGGCTGGTGTCCCCGGGCACCCTCAGCGCTGCCGGGCTTGTGGCGAGCGCTGCCCGGCTGTCCCGGGCCCTGCAGGGCTTTGCCACCCACACGGGGGGTCAGTGTTGCTCCACTGCAGCTCAGGGCTGGGCTCCGGGAGAGCAGCACCGGGCAGGGGCAGCGAACCCAGTCCTCTGTCTGGGGTGACTGGTGGCCCAGGCACCCCTTCGGTTTCTGCAGCTCCTGCCTCGGGACCTCCTGGGTCACCGCGGCTTTGGCGGAACGGCGGTGGCCTGGGCGGGAACCAGGACAGCCCCTGATGCCTTCTGTGCCCGTGGGATGGCTGGGTGACCATGAGGGGTCGCCTGGGACAGGGGTGAAGGCAGGGCACACATGTCAGTGCCATGGCACACATGCCAGTCCTGTGACACACACGTCAGTCCTGTGACACACATGCCAGTGCCATGACACACATGTCAGTGCCATGGAACAGGTCAGAGCCACGAGCCCTCCCTCCCGCCTGCTGAACCTGCCTGCCCAGCTCCCCGTGCCCCTGCGCTGCTGCTCCTGCACACAGATGCTTTGGAAAGGGCTTGGCTTTGACATGCGGCCGTGCCTCTCCCTGCTCCGACAGTCACCGAGCCCTCGGACCCCTGGGGGCTGCCCCGGGCACAGGAGGGTCCCCTGGGCTGCAGCCAGCTGGGGGCTGTCCCAGTGCTTTGCTGGAACGCCACTGGGATGGGCTGGCCGGGCTGTGGGGGGTTTGCAGCTCAGCCCGCTGCTCACCTGCGGATGGCTGGAGCAGCTGCAGCTGTGAGCCACATCTGCCGGGATGTATCCCGGCTGCCGTCCCTCGGCTGTCCTTCCCCAGAGGAGCAAAACCCCCAGCACTCCCCCCGGGGCAGGTGGGTGAGCCAGGACACCTTCGTGGGGCTCAGGTGAGCAGCCCGGGGTTCCGGGCACAGCCCCCCGGGCTGGTGGGACCCCCCACTCCTTGGGATGGTGACAGGCAGCCACTGCAGTTCTCATTTTCTGGCTTTTCCCTCATTACCTGCCAGGTAAAATAGTCAGAGATCTCTTCCTCCTTTTGCTTTTTTTCTCTGTAAGTTTGAGGACAACTCTTGCCATAGCCTCATCCAGAAGGAGTGCTGGATAATCCTTCCTCTTTTAAAGGAAATTCCTTTTCCGACTTTAGCAGAACATTTGTTTGTGTGACAGTTCCCATTTAGCTTTTGACAAGCTCGGTAGCTGGTCAATTTATTTCACTTTTTAAGTGAAATAATTAATAAAGGAAAAAAATTACTTTCTTTTGCCAGCCCTACAGAGACATTTGCCTTTGTGAAATAATTTTTATTTATGACTCCTTTAATGGTTGTGTGGCACAATTTTATGGCTTTGGATGGTGTCCCGTTAGAATCAGGATTTTAACACTGAATTTAGATGCGGGAAGTGTGTGTGTGCATAATGCAAGATATCCCAAACCCCTGGGCAGCTCCGTGCTGGAATAATCTCCTGCTGTCGGGAGTGCCACAGCTGTGCCCCAGACCCGGTGCGGGAAGTGCCAGGGGACAGGTCGGGGAGGAGCTGGGCAGCCTGTGTGCTCCTTTTCCTCTAATTTTGGGGTTCACCTGCCCTTGTTACGAGGTTCGGGCAGCTGCAGGTGCCGTCTGGTTCCCGCTCATCCTGCATCTCAAACCCCCTCGTGTCTCTCCGCTTCCCGGCTGGTGCTCCTGGGTCCCGCAGAGACGCGGAACAGGAACGTCCAAATCCTGCGCGGGTGGCAGAAATCTCTTCAGCCCGTCTGCTGTCACCAGCCCCCAGGTTATGGCGGTGAGAGGAACAGGAGAACTTTCCTCTGCACGGTGGGAATGAGGCGAGATCTCGGGCACGAAGGGCAGCAACTGGTCCAGAGCCCCTGGGGCCGGGCGTGGTGGGAGGGGATGGAGGGACCTGCCCGGGGGTGGATGGAGCTGCCCGGGGAGGGGATGCTGAGACCCGTCGGGATGGCAGCCGCAGCCACCGGAGCTGCTCCTCGGGCCGGCTCCGCAGCTCCCGGCTGCGCTTAGAGGTTTCACGGCCAGCGCAGCCCGCAGAATTATTGCCACCCTTTGTTTTATCCAAACAATGATCTTTAAGGGATGAAAAAGAAAGAAGGGGCTGTTCTAAAACTGCTTTGTTTATGCGGCTCCATTAAGTTTGGAATAACAGAGATGGTATCGCGTAACCGTGGCAGTCACTCTAAAGCATGAATCCGCTGGGGCTAATGACGGCTTGAAGAGCCTCAATGAATCAGCTGTTAACTGCTGCTAATCCGCGCTGCACCGCTGCCGTCGGGATGCTCCTGCATCTGTCAGAGCCCGGGCAGCAGCCTCCTCACAGCGGCACTCGCCTTCCTGCGCCGGGGGAGGGAACTGGGACTGTCCTTAATTGGATGTACAGATACGTTCTTTGACTAACTCCGCATTTACAAATAGATTTGAGGCTGGCATTAGTAATCTGTTTTTCCCAGCAAATACGTTGCATCCCTCTCGGCAGGGGGATGACACATTAATGGTGAATGTGCTGTCGCTGGCTCCTGGAGCTGCTGCCCCAGCCGAGCTGCACACGCAGAGCCGGGGAAACACCGGGGCTCCACAGAGCTCTGAGAGTGAGCAGTGCTCAGAACCCCATTTAAAACACCGCGTTCCTGCATCCAGAGGTGCGGCACCTGCCCTGGCCGGGGCAGCGAGCCTTGTGCCCCCTGGCACAGGGAGAAGCAGCTCCAGCTGCTGGGGGTGACCTGGCTGGCAGCACGGGCAGGAGGCCAGGTCGGTGATTTTCATTTCTGCACCTGGGCAGTAAAGCCTCAGGGACCTGCAGGTGTGGCTTGGGGCACCTGCGGAGGGGAATTGTTGAACAAGGGAGAGCACAGAGAGAGCTGGAAGCGGCTCCCTCGGGTCGGGCAGTGAGCGGTGAACTGGAGATGAGGGAGTGAGGGAGTGAGGGGTGTTCACCTGGAATGCTGAGGCCACAGGGCTGGGATCAGCAGCAGCGGCCCCTCCTGTCCCAGGGTGACCAGGCCAGCAGTGAAATGCAGCTCACAGCCACCCCACGGGCAGGGCCCCCTGCCCCGGGCAGGGCTGGACCTGAGGCTGTCAGAGGGTCCCTGTGCCCTTCGGGGTGACCACACAGCACCGACAGGGCAGACAGGAAAAAGGGGGAGTTTTCCTCCTGAGCCACCAACAGCGAGGGCCCAGACAGTTTGGATAAGCTGCCAAAGTGATCCAAACAGCCTAAATAATTGTCAGGCCGATTCCTGCTGGCCCCAGCAGTTGCTAGTGGTTGGTTGTTCCGAAACAAACACAAACCCAATTCGCTCTCACAGAGTCATTCTTGAAGCACGAGATAAACTTCATCCACTGCTGCTGCCAGAGGCTGAGCAGTGACCCCTCAGACAGCCCCCGACCCTGCCTGGGGCTGGGTGTCCTCTGCCCGGGGCAGCCCTGGGCCATCCCTGTGGGAGCCGTGCTCTGCTCCTGCCCAAATCTCAGAGCTGCCCATGTTCCCGTGCTCGGGGAGAGGCTGCGGCCACCCCTGGCTCACCTGGGCACAGGTGAGGGGAGCTGGAGGCAGCGGTGCCATCCCCCCTCCCCACGGCCGCTCCCTGTGCCAAGGGGATGAGCATCCTGGGATGAAGGCACACGTGGAAACGAGGGACTGGCACCCAGAGCTGTGTGTCAGCTCCCTGCTGCTGGCCCTGGGGTGGCAGTCCGGCCATTCCTGGCAGGTTTTAATAGAACTTCAACTATGTTTAGATGAGAAATAAATACATTCTTGGCTTGCACACAATTGTTGATGGCTGATGAATGAGCAGGACCTCTTCCACAGGAAACGATCACATTCCTGGGGCTCTGCTGGGCGCAGGGAGCGGGGCCCTGCCAGCCTGCGCTCGCTGTTGTCGCTGCAGAGAGCCCTGGTCACTGCTGTTATTAATAGCTGCTCTCTGCATTTATTATTAGTGCTGCCTGGGAATGAGGGGAGGAACCTGGGCACGCTGACATCCTTAGCCTGAATGTCTGTGAGGCCCTGGGGGGTGAGGGCAGAGGGATCCTGGCTGGGTTGCGCTGTCCCAGATGCTGCCTGGGGACAGTTCCTGGGCATGGCCAATACCAGCACCATGACTAGGGATGCTCGGGGCCTTGGCTGGCTCCTGAATTTCTCCTTGTGGCCCTGCTGCCCAGGAATTCCCACAGCGTGGTCCTGAGCACAGCCACCCCGCGTGTCTGTACAGCTGCCAGGGGTGCAGATGCCACCGAGGCAGCTGCAGCTGGGGCACAGCTGTGCCTTTGATTAAATTGGCTGTCATTCCAGTCCTCCAGAGTCTGAGCAACCCCTTGGTGAGGCCCCATCTGTGCCTGGAGGAGCAAATTCTGCTGGGTGAGCCCAAATCTTCCCTCACCGCTCCCCTGGACCTGGGTCTTGGGGGGGGTTATGAATCAAGTTCAATCTTTTGACACTAAATTTAATTTCATCCAATAAAAATGAAAATCTGGCAGTGCCTGTGCTGCCAGCCCCTCGTGCTCGGGGTGTCAGGGGAGTGCAGCATTGCAGAGCGGAGGTGGGTGGGTTCCCAGTGGCTTTGGCTGGGGTCCCCCATGGAATCCCCCAGCAGCTCTGTCCTTCCCCAGGATGCTGAGCACACCGGGGTGCCCCAAACAGCTCCTCCTGCCTGGGGGGATGGCTGGTCCCAGCAGCTTCCCCGTGGCTCCCAGCAGAGCCTGGGAGCTGGTGCAGGATCAGCCCCCCTTCTTCAGCTCGGTGCAGCTTCCTCGCTGTGTTTGGCTTCCAGCCCCTATAAAATCACATTTCTCCTGCTGCCCAGAACAGGTTCGTTGCTCTGTGTTGAAAATCCACAATCATGCTGAAGGAACTCCCCAAAAAGCAGTCTCTTCCCAGGAAAAGAATTCTCACGGCGTTGATGTGCCCATCTATTGCAGCCCTGGGATCCTTCCCACGCCGACCTCCAGCCCTGCCTGTGTTTGGGGAGGGAAGGGCTCTGGTTTAGGCTGATTTTCTCTCATCTTCCCAGGTCCTGCAGGGATTTTTCCAGCACTGGGACTGCATGGGCTCTGGGCTCTCAACATGGTCACATCATCCCTGTGTTCTGTGCTTGCTGGTCATCAGTCCAGCTCCCATTTTAGGACATATCTTCCCTAAATTGCTGCCTTATTTGGCCTTTCCCTGTGTGATTCCGGTGACATCACCCACCAGGCAGGCGTTCCAGGGCCATCACCCTGGGGGACCCCGTGAGGAGCTGCTGTGGGGGGAGGTTGGGCCCTGGGGTCCTGATGCCTTCAGTTTGAAGTTTTTTTCTGTTCTGCTTTAGTGTGCAGCTCTCAGCTCCATATTCAGTGTTACTGAGTTCTCCTCACAGGGCACTCAGACACAACAATTCTCTCCAGCCCAACATTCCAGGACAATCCTTCCCAACCTCAGCCCCAAAAGCACCAACAACGTCAAAAAGAGGAGGCCGAGCAAGGAGGATGGAACTTCATCATTCCCAGTGATCCATTGGCCAGTTCAGCTCCAGATGCCAATGGAGCAGAACTTCTCCAAGTGTGAAACCCCGTGCCCAGGCCCCTTTTCTGTGCCCATCTCGAGGCCCATCCTGGCAGGGCTGCAGCCGGGCTCTGGCATTGCCAGGCTGTGCCCTTGGAAGGCCTTGCCCTCAATCCCTGCTTTATTCCTCTCATTCTGTCCAGCCTCTGCTCCAGCTCACCCTGGTCAGGGATCAGTGCCCTCCCGGAGGGAGCTGGAATTCAGCTCAGGCAGGGCGGCTTGGCTTTGGGAAGGAGCTCTGGCCCTCCCTCCAGGAGGTGCTGGGAGCTCTGGCTCTGTGGGGCAGCATCCTGCATCCTGCCCCAGCTCCGGGCTGTGCGTCAGGGCCACCTGCCCCAGGTCACCCTCCGAGCCTGTCACAGGGGTCTCTGTCCCCAGGGGGGCCGTGGGGACGAGGCAGCTCTGTCCAAAGGGGAGCACCAGTCCCGAGGGAGGTGTGACAGTGCCAGCTGTGCCTTGGCTGTCAGTGATTTCCCCCTGGAATAGGTGCCTTCCCACTGGAACTGCCACCCAAGTCCTGCCCCTGGCCCCAGGGGAGCTCTGCCCATGCTCCCATCCCAGGATGGTGTGGAGAACCAGCCCATTTCCCTGCCATACTTTGGGACAATTGCCTTTATTTCCCCCCTCTGGAACTTTTGTCTTGCCAGGTCAGAAATCCACAGCCCAACTCATCTCCTTTTGGCTGAAACCCTGCTATAAAAAACTTCCATGCCAAGAGCTAATTAGAAATAAAAAGACTTATTTTGAAAAATTGGACAAAGGGGATATTTCTGGGTTAGGGACATTTCCTGATTGCTTAAACACAAACAAAACGAAACTGGCATATTAATGGTTCTTCAGAGGTAAACCAATTCATTTTGCTACATTTAAGAACGAAACTGAGTCATTCTGTTACCAGAAGTGGTGTTGCCACCTTGTGCTGCTGGTATTTCTGGGAATAGAATGGCTCAGGAATGCTGAGTTTTGGATGTCCATTGGCTGGCCCAGCACAGGGCCCACATTTTCCAAGGTAAGCTGCTCCGAGAACTGATTCATAATGAGAACTAACTTAGAAATTTATATATTATTTTTATTTCTGATTTTCTCTACTATTTATGTGAAAAACCATGACAAAAATCTCTATTTGAGGCAAGATTCATGAAGCAGCAGCTGGGTCTGTGCTCATCCCTTCGGTAACTCCATGGGGGTTGGACTCCCCTTGACTTCTTGCATCTATTTTTGACATGGAACCACCCAGGTGGTGAAGACATCAGCTGGCCACACTTGTCCTGCTCTAGTGAAAACAAGGAAATGATTCTTCCATGTGGGAAGGGAAGGAAAAAAGGCCCTACAAGTGACTGGGAAGGTACAATAATTGTTCAGGCACTAAGAACTTGTAAGTAAATTGAATTTCATTTTAGGATTAAGGAGGAAAATTGGGGGAGGCTCCAAGCCTCCCTAGAGCTGCAGTTAATTGAAGTGTCTCAGATGGGTTTTTTCTTAACCATTTGGAATTTGTTTTCCGGAACTGGGATCTCTGAATCTGATCTCAGCACTTGGAATTTGATACTTCAAAACACGTTTGATTTCGCACGCGGCTGCAGCTGAACGCAGGATCTGTGGGTCCCTGGCAGCCTTTCACTTTCACAGGGGTTTTCTGCTCCTTCTCTCCCTGCCCAGCTCTGCTCATTCCCAGTGTTACAAGGGTTCTCAGGTGCCCGTGACAGCGAGGACACGGAATGCCAAGGTGCCCACAAGCTGAGAGGGCACCCCGTGCAGCTGTTTTTGCCGAGCCAGATGTTGCAGCAGGGCTCAGCGAATTCCTCTGCAGCCCCGTGGAAACGCTCAGAGATGGATCCTGGCTCTGCACAGGGGCCCAGGCAGCTGAACGAGCACAGGCCAGTGAATAAAGGTCTCTTTTATAAAGGAGGGCCATTAATGCTTTGCCAAGACCTTCCCTTGAGACTGGCAAAATAAATTTCCTCAGACTGACAGCACTTGCAGAGCAGCCCTGAGAGTGAGAGGGGCCTGGGGGCCGGGGGCTGGGAGGCTCCTGGGTGTGCAGCTCTGCATCCACCTGGGCAGCAAAGGTCATTTTTCAAATCCAAGGAAAACTTGTTGCAGCAATTTTTCTTTTCTGGTGACTTTACAGGGACTAAGCATATTCTAGAAATCTCGAAATTAATAACAAGTGGCCTTTAATTCACTGATCTTGACAAACTGACTGTGCCTAATGTTGGGGGGTTTTCACAAAGTATTCTTGGGCTTTGGGATGGATCTTCCTGCAGCTGGAAGATCACAGGGTTGTGACAGGCAGCACTGGTGGTGCCACTGTGGCAGGGGAGAGGAGGGATCCCAGTCACAGAATGGTTTTGCCTGGAAAGGACCTCAAAGGTCATCTTGGTGTGGAGTTGTACTCCCTTTTTTGAGGGGGAAAGAGCCAAAGAGCTCTGTCTGTGCTTCCTGCAGCCCCTGCACACACACTCATGCCACAAACAGAAATTAAGGTTTTGTTCCTCGGCCTGTAATTCCCCAGCAGTTCCTGCAGCTGCAGGGGCTGGGTGGGACAGACACAGCCCTGGGCTCAGCATTCTTCTGTGGGTGTTTCCAGGCCTTGCAGTGCCAAACTGCAGCTCCTGGTGAGTGCCAACAGCGAGGGCACAGGACCCAAACCTGGGCACAGGACCCAAACCGAGGGGACAGGACCCAAACTGAGGGGGCAGGACCCAAACTGGGTGGACAGGACCCAAACTGGGGGGACAGGACCCAAACTGGGTGGACGGGACCCAAACTGGGGTGGACGGGACCCAAACTGGGGGACAGCGTGACCCCTGCCCTGTGGCTGGGGCACTGGTGCTCTGGGGTGTGAAAAACCCCCCTGTTGTCCCCAGTCTCACACCCAGGCTCCTCTCTTTGGGACACACGGGAGTCCAGCCCGGTTTCACATTATCAGGTTACACCACGACTGCCTCATGCAGCCTTTCCCAGCCTTTCCCAGCCTTTCCCAGCCTTTCCCAGCCTTTCCCAGAGTGCTGCTATGAGGAATGACGGGCTGAACTGCAGAGGTGCACAGCTGGAGGGCTTCCTCACCCTTCTGCAAGCCTCTGCTGCCTGGGGACCAGCACAGCCCCATGAATATTCAGAGCACAGCTCTCAACCTCAGGCTCCTTCATTTTTGAGAGAGAAAAAACCCAGTATTTGCAGAGCCACTCTTCTGATATTTTGCCTGACCAGCTTAATTGTTTTCTCCTCAGCCCTGAATCGCTGCTGCTCCGTGGCCACTGCTGAGGCATTCCCTGCAGACATTGACGTGTGTTTTGCTGAAATCCCAAGGGCTGGTGTCAAGCCCCGAGCCCTGGAGCGGGAGGGGAGCCCGGCAGGGCCCCGCAGGTCCGAGAGGGCTGGGGCACAGCCAGGGCCTTCAGCTGAGCTGCTTTTATTTTAACACTATCCAAACATTAACTGTGCCCAGAGGATGTGGAGGTGTTTCCTTGACATGTCAGCATCCGGAGCAGCCCCGGCACCTCCGAGACACCTCCCCAGCTGCAGGCCTTGGCCGTGAGCTCCCAGAGAAAAGGCAGGGAGGGAGCCTGGAAGCCGACAACTGCTCAGAAAGTTTCTCAGACATCAACTTAGATTCAACAAGAAGCAAGAACCACAAACAATAGATGAAGAAAAGCACAGCTGCTCAAGGGAGGCTGTTAATCACCTGGAATCGTTTTCAGATGGGTAGCAGTAGCATGTGACCAGTAGCATGAGGGGTGTTAACTTAAAAGCCAGCGAGTTACAACACGAGTAGGAAAGCTTCCATAAAAGAAGCCTTTTACCCTCCTGAAATTTATCTGTGTATGCCTGTGGCACGTCTGTCTCAGCCGCGACGAGCGAGCAGGAGAGCCCCTGGGACGGGGGAGGCTTTAGAGGACAGGCTCCTGTGCCAGCCTGGCACAGCGCTGCCACTCGCTGTCCCTGGCTGGGCTGGCACAGGCCAGGGCTCGGGGCTTGCCCCTGCATCAGTTCTCCTTTGGAGCCACGATGAACACAGCTCCTGCCATTCCTGGTTTGCTCCAGGCGATGGTAGCGATTCTCGTAACAGAGCCGCACCGTTTGTAGGTTGAGAAATGTGAATTTGTGACACTCAGAGATATTTCCCCACTTGCCAGGGAATTTTCAGAGATTGAGTACCCGGAGGGGCACCCAAACCCCAGCTGTGGTGGGGGGCTGCTGGTCGGGCTCCAGCACCACCAAATGTAAATAAAGAGGGAACAATCCAACCCCCAGGAAAGCAGTCTGGAGCAGGGCTGGGGCTGCTGGCATCAGCTGTGCCCGGCCATCATGTGCCGTGTCCCCAGGACCACGGTGCAGCCACCCAGGGGACAGGGCACAGGGCCAGATTTCCACACAGACATCTGGCCAGCAGGTTGGCATTAAACATTTCGGGCTGGTTTTGAGCCCCATTCCGTTTTCAGGCCAGACCATCTGCTTGCCCTGAGACACAATGGGCCGGCCAAGCACCAGCCCCCGTGGCAGCAGCGAGGGGATAAATCCCAGAACCCAAAGCAGATGTGTTTGGCTGGGACAGGGAGCCCTTGGTCATTCCAGGGCTCCCACAGAGGGGATTTTCCAGGGGCTGGCTCTGGCCTGGGGCAGGGCTGCCACCCACTGACTTTATTACAGCACCCCTCAGCGCATGGAGATGCAAGAAATCAATCAGGTATTCCTGGGGGGAAGCACCGTGGGATGAACCCTGTGCCCTGGGGCTGCTGGAGGTCCTGAAATTGGGCAATAATCTACAAAACCCTCACTGTGGAGAGGGTGATTTTTTGGTGATTTGGCTGAAGAAAAGGAGTTGAAAAGTAAATAAAAGCTCAAATTAGATTTATGTAAACATAACCTCACCTTTTACAGAAGAACACACAGCCATATGGGCTTTCTTTAGCTCTGCCCTAAAGTCGCAGCTGCTGCAGGTCTCAGGAAGTTTCCACTGAAACACACCAGCACTTCATGAATACTTGCTTTTTCACCTCTAAATTTTTCTCTCTGGGGCTTTTAAGCAAGTTTTATTGTAGTGTTTATACAGCCACCTCACTCTGCCTTTGGTTTATGTTTTTCTCGCCTGCAGCCACTGAATTTTGAGGTTTATTAGTTATAGGTATCTGAAATCACATTTTTTAAAAGAATTGACTGCCTAATAAAATCCCTTAAAAGTTTCTGTTTAAGGCAATTGTTCTCCACCCCAGGATCAGGTTCTTACTGAGTTATACCCAGGATCAACAACTTCTCTATGGCAGTTTGTTACCACCAAGGTAAGTAACAAGAATCCCATCCATTCCAATAAATCAGGTCTGCATCAATTCATTGCAGAAGTATCCAAGCAAAGAGCTGCTTTTGGAAACAAACTGTAAAGGAGAAGGCTGATTGTTTTTCTTGCCTGGAATGATGCAAAGCAGAGCCCAAGCACCGTCAGTCCAAACCCTCACCCTGGGGCTCTGCTCTCACACCCAAAGCCAGGCACTGCAGGGAAACACAAACCACTGGAGTTTTTTCCCCTCACATAAGGATTTTCTGCAGCACAGGGGGTGCAGAGCTGGCTCCAGGCTCCCCACACCATCTGTGCCCCACAAATCCCTCCTCCTACCCAGTGATCCCTGAGGACAGGGCTCCTTCCACACGGGTCCAGTGCCAAGAAATTTAAAAAAAAAAAAGGTAAATAAAGCTCAGTGTCCAGGTGTTTTCCATAGACCAGGGAAACCTGTTAAATGCCTCCAGACCTCCCTCCCGTCTGTCTGTCTGGAGAGACCCGTGTGGGCAGGGTGGGAGTGATCTGTGCTGGGAGATGCCCACCAGCTTCCTCTGCTGCGTTCCCCTGGTGACCCCTGGCCTTGGGGTGGCAGCTCTTGGACAGGGAGTGACTGTCCTGGCACGGGCACTGGGAGCTTTCTCTCATTCACAGGAGCTGAGAAACTGAATTGCAAGTTTGTTTGTTTGTTGTGGCCTGAACGTTACAAATACACACAAGGAACCAGCAGTGAGAGAAGAGCTCCCCCCTCCCTCTCGGGCTGTGTGACAGCATCGCTCCAGCCACGGCTCACTCCGCAGTGGCTTCCTCCCCACCTGGGCAGGTGAAGCTCCCTGTGCTCAGGTGCAGAGCACAGGAACCTCCCCGGCTGAGGCCAATTCCTCCTCTGGCCCCAGGGGACCATGGCCCCAGGTGGGGATGGTGTGGAGGGGAGGAAGGTGACCCACACGCAGCCCCTGTCCTCACAGAGCCTCTGCCTCTCCCCGGCTCCATCTCCCACAGCACAGACAGATGGGCCCTGTTCTGCCTTCAATATTTATTAAAAAAAAAAAAGAGGGGGACCACAAATGAGACAGCACTGCAAATATTTGCAGATTCAGAGCAGTTAAGCTCTGAAAAATTTCAGCTTGCAAAACTTCTGCTGAAATGTGGCTTCTGCCCAGTCAGAGGTTATTTCTCTGTAGGGAGCTCTGCCCTCCCTGTCTCCCACCCCTGCTCCTGGCTGGGTGGGCAGTGGGGGAGCAGGTGAAGGATTTTTGTATCCAGAAATACTTTTTTTAAAGCTTTAGGAACATTTAAATGTATTGTCAGTCATGCTTAGAACAGCTACACAGAACATTTGAGTTGAAATTGGAGCTGGATGTTCCCACAGGAGGCACAAATTCCCTGTGCTGGCCTGCCCTGGCCATCCACAGGACATGAAGGGCTTTGTCCTTTGCAGCCCCACAAGTTAAAATCCTGTCCTTGCTGGGGGGAGGATCACCTCATGCCCACCCTGAGTTTCAGTTCTCAGATCAGCACTAAAGGCTCCCATGTTTCGAGCTGTTTGATGCAGTCATTTCATGCTTTTGCTCCCGACACTGGAGAGCCACAGGATTTTGTTAAGCTGTTTAATTGCAGTAAATTTCTTTAGCAGACAGTATTTTATGAGCTGCAGAAATACCTGCAAGGCTTGAGCAGGTGCCAGCAGTCCCAAAAGCCTGAAGGGGGTGTGTGCTGGAACAGGGACTTGTGCAAATTACAGTTTATAGATCACAAAATCGAAACTCAGAACATGCTGCAGGGGCTGCCACTGTCCCTTGTCTCTGCAGCTCTCTTGGAGCCCCTTTGGGGTCTGGAAGGTACCTGCAAGGTCTCCCTGGAGTCTTCCATTAATGGTGCATGAAGTGAACTTGATCCCCCTCCTGTCAGGGAGGGGATGACCCAGCCCTGCCCTCACAGCCCCCGGGAGTGAGGGCTGGGGAAGAGGAGAGGGCCAGGCCCCCCAAACCCCTCCTCTCCCCCTGCCTCTGCTCTGACATTTGCCCAAGCTCCCACCCGCATTCTTCTGCAGCCAAGAACCACAAAGAACAACCTCTTCTGCACTGCCAGCGCTGAGTCTCGGCTGGTTTTCAACCCTGCCTGCGGTGGAAGGGGATCCCCTTTTCCCCCAGAGCTCCCTAGGTAGGGGAGAAGGGAGGGTTACCTGTGAAAACAGGGTTCTGCTGAAAATCTCATCTCTCCTGTGTAAATGTGGATCCCCAAATGCAGCAGAAGTGGCACCCACGGGGGCTGGCAGAGACCTCACCCCTCTCTGCCCCTCAGCACCTCCTCACTGGCTCCTGCAGGCTCCCCAGTGTCCCCAGGGATGTCACCTCACACCGTGGCTGCTCGAGGCTCAGCAGGCACCCAGGGATGGCTGTGCCCCACACGGGGCTCAGCTGTCCCCACACAGCCCTGGATCTGTCCCACTGCCCCCAGCCGTGCAGTGGGGCCCCGAGGCTGCTCCCCAGCCTCACCCAACTCTCACCTCTGAGTTATTTCAATACAAGAGAGCAAACACCCACCAAACAGAGCAGGCCATCAGGAAAAACCAGAGTGTGCTGAGCAGAAAGAGCCCCCAGCAGCTGTGAGCTCCTTGGACACTCACCTTGGCAAGAAAATATTCCAGTGCTCTGGCAAATCACGTAGGTACTCAGTATAACCAAACAGACAGCACAGACACCTGCCAGCCTGGCCCACCTCATGTTTTCAGTGAGTACCAGGAGCACCACCGGATGCAGGGAACAGATATGACCTGCAGGGACTCAGTGCCAGGTCCTGGGATAGCCCCGTTCCCAGCAGACTGCAGAGGCAACAGGAGAGCTGTGGGACAAGGAGAGCCCAGGGCCAGGAGCTGCAGGCTCCGAGGGGAAGGTGCAGCTCCCTGGCACGTGGAAGGGTCACTGAAGTACTGCAGGGGAAAAGTGACATTGCAGCATCTCAGGGACACACACACACTGTGCCCCCCAGGACAGCTGAGGCTGTAAAGCTGATTTCCACAAAATTCTTCACATTCCAGTTCCAGGGTGGCAGCTGCATGGGCTGAGCCAGTCCCTGCCCCTCTCAGCAGGGTGAACCCCTTGCCCTGTGTGCCCACTCCTTGGTTTTGCACCGCTGCACAGGACAAAGCCCCAGCTGCGTGTGGCTGCAATTTGACATCATTTGCTTTCAGCGAGTTGATCAAATTCCTCAAACCCACTGCCTTGGCACGGTGGCTGCAGCCCGTGAGCCCAATTCCAGTAAGGATTTAAAAACCACAAACACCCCTTGTTTTTGACCACAACTGTAGGTTTAGTATGCCAGAAGTTACTGTTGAGATGTGTTATTTCCAAAAGACAATTGCAAGATCTTAAGTCATAAGAAGGTTGGACAGACTTGATAAAAACCAGCACAGCACAGCCCCTCCTTTGCAGCTCCTCCTGGCCAGGCACACCCTGCACCTCCCGCCCGTGGGCACAAGGGCTCCCTGTCAGATCCAGGAGAGCCCCAAGGAAATCCTCTCCTCAGCTGTGCTTGATCAAGGGGACATGGAGCTGCTTGCAAGTAAATAGTCGGACTTAAATTTTTTAACTTTCCCCTTCTCCTGTTTTCCAAATGCCCCCAGTCCTGGTGGGAGCTCGGGGAGCCCGTGGGGCCCCGGCCGCCCCTGCTCAGCCCCGGCTCTGGCTGCAGGTGGTGCACAGGAGGCTGCCCTTGGCCAGGACAAAGGGTTTGCCCGTCAGCAGCGTCTCGCACTCCAGGCAGGCAAAGTGCTTCGTGTGCCAGGCCAGCCCTTCCACCTGCTGGTAGTCCTCCGAGAAGATGATCTACAGGACAAACAGACAGAGAGACAGACAGACAAGTGCTTATTTCCACCATCTCACCAAGCTGGAGCGTGGCTGGAGCAGGGAGAACCGGCCCCACACCTCCCACCAAGCCCATCCGCCATGGAGCTCAGGCTCTGGGGATGGGTACATAAAATAATCACAGGATGGTTTGGGTAGGAAGGGACTGTAAAGGGCACCTTGTTCCAACCCTCTGCCCTGGGCAGGGACACCTTCCACTAGCCCAGGTTGCTCAGAAGCCCTGATTGAGCCTGGCACTGGCAGGAGCAGAGGGGCAGAGGGGCACTGGGTGGTTCCCACCCTGGCACAGCGGGATCACAGGGACTCTGGTCACTCTGTACCCTGGCACAGGGGGGGATCACAGGGACTCTGGTCACTCTGTACCCTGGCACAGGGGGGGATCACAGGGACTCTGGTCACTCTGTACCCTGGCACAGGAGGGGATCACAGGGACTCTGGTCACTCTGTACCCTGGCACAGGAGGGGATCACAGGGACTCTGGTCACTCTGTACCCTGGCACAGGAGGGGATCACAGGTCCTGGCCGGTCCCCACCTCGTCGCAGCCGGCGCAGCGGGGCCGCAGGCTCTCGCAGTAGTGGCGCCCGCACCAGGCGGCCCCGCTCTTCCAGAAGTAGATGAGGTCGACGAGGGGCTCGGCGCAGCGGCAGCACACGAAGCAGGCCGGGTGCCACTGCCGGGAGTAGCCGGCGCGCTCGGCGTAAACCACGGGGCAGTCCCCGGGCAGCGGCTGCTTGCAGGTGTCACAGCGCTGCGGGAGAGAGGCGGCGGTCAGCGGGGCTGGGCACCGAGGGGCCGGGCACAGGGAGATGGGCACTGCGGGGTCGGGCACGGATCTCGATCCCACCACGAGAGCTCCAAGCGCTGCAGCCCTGGGGAAGGCTCCTTGGGACAAGAGGCATGAGCACCTTCCGTGCACGGGCACAGGGGGAAGATGGTACTGAGCAGCTCATTTTGGAGGGGCCTTTGTGACCCCTCCCAAACTAAAACCTTCTGCGAAATCCAAAAGTTCTTGAAGAAAAAGTTAAGAATTCCTATAGTGCAGGAGTGCAGCACATCAAAGATGTAATTTTGAAAAGAGATCAGGAACTTTGGTTTTTTCTCACTGTTTTGTGTCTGTGCCTAACTCAGTTGTCACTCCACAGATTTCAGCAAGTGTTTTCCATTTCTAACAGGCCAAAGAGCCAGAATTAGACGTGATTAATCTCAAGATTAATGGCATCAATGCACATTACACAGGAGACCAACTGGGTTTGCTCTTTATCTGTGCCTGAGAGAGATCCTGTGATTAGTGAAGAGCCAGCTGTGAAGTTCCACTTGGAGGCTGGCAGGATGTTGTTCCAGCTCCCATTGAAGCTGGACAGTCCAGGGCAGGGTAAGAGCTTCTGAGCCTGGGCTTTGTCACTCCCTACAAGAAACTCTCCTCAGTAGCAGCTGGAATTTCTTCCAGCAGAGCCTTGCCTGGATTTCCAGCAGCCATCCCACAGCAGCCTGGGCGAGGCTCTCGTGCTGCTGTGAGGCAGTGGAGCAGCCTGTGTGTGCCATGGGCTGTGGTTACACTGCTGTGCCCCACCAGAGCTTTGGCACAGCAGTGTCCCCCTCCAGCATGGGCCAGGTGGCACAGGGTCAGGGACTGGGAATGTCCCTGTAAGCAGAGGATGACTTACCAATACCCCAGTTTAAGTCAACAGCTTCTAATTGGTGTAATAATAGAACCACAGAATGGTTGGGGTTGGAAGGGACCTTAAAGATCACCCAGTTCTGACCCCCTGCCATGCGAAGGGACACCTTCCACTAGCCCAGGCTGCTCAAGAGAAGAAGAGAAGTAGAAAAGTAAGCTAAGAGTCCCTGAGCTGCAGGAGGCCATCAGGGATGGGGCAGGGACAGAAAAGGGACCATTCCCAGCGCTGCCAGCCCCGTGCCCTGGCTCACGCAGGAGTGCTGGGACACTGCTCTGCACTGACAGGTTCCTTCCCCTCCTCCCCCCTGTTACACAGGGCATCTGCACCCCGAGGTGCCTCTTCTCTGTTTGGTCACTGATCTTTCCAGCACCACACGTGTTTCACCATTGCCTCCTCCCCTCCTGAGCTGGGTTTTCAGTGACTGCCCCACTGCCCTTGCCATGGTTCCACCACGCTGATGGGCATCACCCATTTTCCCAGGAAATCCAGGCTGGCGAGAAGAGGAGACAGAATGTTTCCTGGCTGGGCTGTTCTGTGCAGCTGAAAGGGGATACGTGTGCTGACACTGCTCCTTCCACCACCGAGGGCTTCAGACACATTTCCAAGCCCTCCCAGCCCCACGTCAGTGAGGAGGGAAACTGGGCACGGAGCAGGAACTGTTGGGTTTCTGGTCTGGCTGAACGAGCACAGTACGGAGCAGCTGGCAGAGCACGCGTGGACAGGGTGGGCAGAGGGCAGGGAGGAGTTCTGCACCCATCACACCAGACTGAGGGGTTTCCCTACGCCCCCAACACCTCCTCGAAGCACCAGATTTGGGGTCAGCCCCAGAGCCAGACCCTGCAGCTGCCTCTGCTCTGTCAGCCCCAAGAAGCCAGAGACCCAGCAGCCCAGCCCTGCTTATCTTGCAGGATCTAAAGCAAGAACAAACACAGAAGTTTCCAACCCTGAGCTCAAGTTTCTTGCCAGCAAGAACTGTTAAAAAAACAACTTATTTTGCTGTTTCTTTCTGTGGAAATTATTCACAGGGAAAAACTATTCACAGGGCTTTTCCCAAGCATTGTACAACCTCCATATCCTGCTATTTACACACAACAAAGAAGCGATTCTTCAAATTTGAGGTGGGATTACAGCTTGGTGGTCCTTTTACATCGCCATCATGCAGGCAGAGGAGTGAAGGCTTTCTTAGCTGAATTACCAGAGGTGTTGGCCAAAAAACTGTCCTTTTCTCTCAAGCTTTCCCATCTCACTCCTCCCCAGCTCCTGTTCTGCAGTGCCAGCTCCCAGGGAAGGAGCTCCCAGACACCACCAGCCCGCCCCTGAGCACTCCCTGCATGGCTGGCCTCAAGCTTCTGGGAATAATGACTAATTTGGATCAATTGCCTCAGGATTTGGTTTGGTTCCAGTGCAGTGACTTGTAACACCAGAGGAGTCCCCAGTTCTGGGGGTGGTAAGGACTTTGTTCTCCATGGAGAACACTCAGCTCGTGGGACAGACTTGCAGCAGGGATGTGGAGGAAGATGAGGTCTGTGACCCCAGTCCTTCCTGGGATTGCCATGTCCTGGGCTGCACAGCGTGGCTGTCCCAGTGGATCTGCCACTGCTGGGAAAGCTGTTCCAGTTTTCAGCTGGTGCCTTGAGAGAAATGATGCTTCAAACTGAGGAGAATAACATCATAGTTATGTATTTATTTATTTGAAAGGACAAACTCGCAGTTTAAGTAAACCCTCATTGCTAGGATGACTTATTGATATGTTTAAAGGAAACCTTCCTTTTTTGGCTAATTTTTATCTTAAAATTCAGTGTTTTGTTGCAATAGTGAAAATCTTTCCTGTGTCACTGGATTCAAAGTCAGAAGAACGTTAACAGACCACGGCAGAGGGGAGACATTACCCAATATGGACTGAAAATGAAAGCTGCTCTTAACATGTACAACCTCAGTGCAGGAATGGCAGGAAAGAATCTCCTCTTAAAAAGACTTAGACACATTTGCTTTTTCAGCTTTAAATCCTCTGCTGCAAGTCACCCTCACAAGGACCAGGACAAGGTATTTCCACTGACCATATTTTATGATAAGCATCTGTTCAGCAGCCACTCCAGACAGTGCTGGGGGAATATAAATTTAAAAGGGTGTTGAGGAATCTCAACCATTTCCCTGTGGAAATGTATTTGTCTGCCCAGGGACACAGGGCAGCTGTTTACATTTCCCCAGAGTGATTACAGCCCTGGGAGCACTATCTCTGTGTCCACAGCTCTGTGCTAACTGGACTGAAACTTCACCGCCTGTCATTTGTGCTCTTTCTGGGGTGGAAGCCTACCTGGAAATACTGACTCGCATCACAGAATGGTAAAGGTTGGAAAAGACCTCCAAGATCATCAGGTTCAGCTTTCAGCCGAATACCAGCACACACACTACCCCTGCCATCCAGGGACACGTCTTGGCCAACCCTGCAGAGCTGCCAAGAGCCCAGAGCTCAAACCAGTTCCTACAGCGAGAATTCCCTGACCTTGGTGGCTCAGCAGGGCCTTTGCAGCAGAGAAAGGGAGATGAAGAGGAGAACCCCCCTCATCAGCCCTGTCAGATGGACCCTTGTGCTCGGCAGGGCTGGCTGGAGCACAGGGTCCCTCCAGGCTCTCACAGTGCTGCTCCAAAGCCCCTGGGAGCAGGGTGGGGACAAGGCCCAGATCACCCTGGCCGGTGTGATCTTCTGTGCATTGAGCTGAGACCCAATCTATTCCCAGCGGCTCCCTGAGGCTGGAGCAGCCCCAGCGCTCCCGTTCCATCCCATCCCATTATCCCATCCCACTATCCCTTCCCATCATCCCATCCCATCCCATCCCATCCCACCCCAT
>WEKY01028451.1:300789-354738 GCA_013390045.1 Picathartes gymnocephalus | reverse complement strand
CCGCCCTGGCCCGGCAGCGCCACCTCGCCGACTCCCAGCGCCTCGGCCTTGTACCTCCTGACGAACTCCTCCATCAGGCCGTGCTCGCCCTCGGCGAGGCCGCGGCACTGGGCCGGGTCCTGGTCGTGCAGCGGGAGCTGCCGCGTCAGCCGCCGCCGGCGCTGCCAGGCCCCGTCCGTGCCCGCCACCGGCTGCAGCTCCTTGGGGATCAGCTCCATGTACTGCAAGGCCTGTGACAGCACACACAGCGTGCCAGGGAGACACAGCCGGGCAGGGACGTGCTCCACTTGTGCCCTGGGGCGGTGGCAGAAAATGGGGCCTTCCCCTCCCGTCCCTCTCCGAGGTGTTTGAGCCCACAGCTCAGAAATGAAAGGGTGAACTGGCTCACATACCAGTGGCAGCCAGGCTGTTATAAATCATTTCATCCTCAGAAAACAGGCTGGGTGTTTTCATGGTGTTTTGGATTATTTTTTGTTTGTTTGTTTTTTAGAAAAACAAAACCCAGTCTGCCCAGGAAAGCAAAGCAGCACAGCCAGACCTGCTTTGCACAGCAATCCCAGCACAGCCTCCCTCGCTGGCACTACCATGACACTTTTCCATGAAATTTGATAACACAGCTGCTGAAAAGACTAAAAACCCATAAACATCAAAATCCATGAGCAGCTCTCTATGGCCTTGTGCTGGGACAGGGAGAGCTGCGGGGAGCGAGTCCAAGGCCACCCTGAGCACCCCGGAGCCCCAGGGGGCTGTGTGCAGAGCAGCTCACGGTGAAAGATCATCCTCTATTTAACGAAATTATCATAATCCAGGAAAAATTCAGGTAGCAGTTGGGTCTGTGACACTGACAGCCACTAATTCCACCTGACTGCTGATTTCACAGCAGAGCACTGGTGTTTGGTCACAGATGTCCTGTGACACGGAAAGGAAATGCCAAGAAACTGCCCAAAATAACCAGTCTCAGGCTGGGTTAGTGCTGAGGGCCATGGGGGCTGCACAGTTAACTTCTCCTGGCCAGGAATAAGGAAGGGAGTTTCCCACTCCGGCATTTTTCCTATTGTAGTGTGAAGAGTGGCAGGGCAGCCAGTTGGCTCCCTGCCATTCCCTGTTAGCCCAGCATCCAGCTGCATTAGATTTGCTTCTTCCTGGGTCAGCACATGAAAACTCGATCTGAAAAAACTCAGCAAAGAGATGTAACTGTTCGTGGCACATCGGCTGGTTCAGGCTGGGCTTTTCAACACTGTGGCTCTGGGGGCTGCAGCTGCACTTTCACATCTATACCCACAATTCTTCTTTAAAAAAGTCCGGTTGCATTTTCAGCAGCTTTCAGCTCTTTGTATCAACAGCTTGCAGCTATTTGTTTCATCTGAGCAGCAGAAGCTCTTCACTGCCCGCTCCTGACCGTGGGATACAGAATGGTTCTATACCACAGCACAGTGAAAAGCCAGCTAAATGCTTTCCTGCAAGAAATGCTCTGCTCACACTTCCACACACCAAAAACCACTTCCACCCCTTCCCACACAGCTGGTCCAGATGGAAACCAGGCACGGGAGGGAGGCGGAGCTGGGCTGGGGGCTTGGTTTTGGATGTGGCCCTCGGAACGGGACCACACTCCCCACCTTGCCTTCTTACCCTGAGCTCTCTTCATAAAATATTTTTTATTTGGATCGGATTGTGTTTAAACTGTAAGGAGAAAAATTCCCAGCTCCGGAGCTGGATGTGAGAGTGGTTCTGCCCAGGCAGACAGGAGCTCTCAGACCGAGCTCAGCTCTCGCCAGGGTCGCACACCCAGGCACAGGGAGCTCTCCCACTCCTGTTCCCGGGGGCAGGAAGCTCCACGGGGCTGCTGGAACGGAGATGGGCTGCTGTTCCTCATCAAAGGGAGTGTGAGGGACCCTGGGAATGGGGACTCTGAGCCCACTCTCCCGGGAAGGACTCCTCCAGCAGCACAGGGATGCTCTGCGAGCAGGAGAGGAGGAGCCCTGCGGCACAACCACCCAGCTGCCCCCCAGCCCCGTGTGCTCACTGGAAGCCAAACCCCTTCCCACTCCTCTGCTTGCCCAGCCCAGACACCCTGAGAAGGCCCGGAGGAGTCGTTCTCACATCCAGCCTGGGGCTTTGGAGTGGGCATGGGCAGCACAGGGCTGCAGGACAGCAGGGTGGGATCTCTCCTCAGCCGTGCTTTTATTGCAGATGAGCTTTCCCAAAACACTGAGCTTTCTAGTTGTAAAATCCATTAAGACTTCTCCTAGAAATGTAAACAAACCTATAAAACCCAAAGGCATTCCATCCCCCTCTCCTACCTACTGTGCTTATTCACACAGCTTTCCAAAACACGGAGTGCTCCGTACATTTCTGCTCTCTGAGGCAAACCGTGATTTACTGTTTTTCCCCGACAACTTCATTCCAGAGCCGAGTTCTGCCCCTGAGTAAGCGACCCCAGCCCACCGTGGATCCCCTTACCAGCTTCTGGGCAAGCCCTGGGGGGGCCCACTCGTAGGTGATGGTGTCGAAGGTGGGGTCCTTGCCCGAGATGTTGGGGTTGGTGACGATCATGCGGTTCCTCTTGTAGATGCGGCCGCCGTCGCCGCCCTTGAGGCGGGCGGTGAGCGAGGAGTAGCCGGAGTCGGAGAGCAGGCGGCCGATCTTGCGGTCATCGTCCAGCTCCGAGCTCAGCCCGTGCTCCTCCTGGCTGCACTTGCACGACTTGCAGATCTTCCTGTGCCCCACAAGAGAGAGCAGCCCCGGGCTCAGCTGGGCCGTGGCAGCAGCGGGGCACACAGAGCATCGGTCCGGGGGCATCAGCCTCTCCCAAGGGTCAAACACAGCCCGGGCTTAGCGTGAGGACAAAAGGCTCAGGATGGAAGGGTTTGGGTTAGGAGGGATCTTAAAGCCCATCCAGTGCCAGCCCTGCCATGGCAGGGACACCTCCCACTGTCCCAGGCTGCTCCCAGCCCCAGTGTCCAGCCTGGCCCTGGGCACTGCCAGGGATCCAGGGGCAGCCACAGCTTCTCTGGGCACTCTGTGCCAGGGCCTGGCCACCCTCCCAGGGAACAATTTCTCCCCAGTATCCCATCTAACCCTGCCCTCTGGCAGTGGGAAGCCATTCCCCCTTGTCCTGTCACTACAAAATCTGCTGCCTTCCACCCACGGGGAACTGCTGCTTCCCCTGAACTTTGGAAACCCCTTCAAGCATCACTAAATTGGAGATTTGTCTCCTCACCAGACTCCAACAGCCCAGCACCAGCCTCGCCTATTATGAAGCTTTACTTGTCATTAAAAAAGCGACTGCTGGAAGGAACTGAAGCTTAATTGACTGTAATTTGAACTATAATAGGTATAAATCACACAGAGGAGCATCTAAGGACACTCTGGCGGCCAGCACTGCCATCAAACACTAATAGCAAAAGGGGCACGGTAACTGCGACACAACCCCGAGGATTTCAGCAGGCTCTTGGAGTAAGAATGAATCCAACCAGCCTTTAATGGAGTCAACTAAAAAAAAAAATGGTTGTGCTTTCACGAAACGAGTGTTTTAAATCTTGGATTTCACCCAGCTGAGGTATCACCAGTGGGAGCTGAAGGCATCCAAGGCATTCCAGCTGCAGCAGCACAGCTGGATCACAGCCTCCCTGTACCACCCCCCCGGAGCCCAGGGTTTGTGAGGCAGCTCAGAGGACACTAATTCTATTTTAATTACTGACACCTGGATGTCTGCATTCCATTTTAAAGCCCCTTTGTTGTCCTGCTGGGGCAGGGAGCAGCCCCTGCCCTGAGCTGGGCACTGCCCCGGTCTGCTCCCAGCAGCTGCTGGTATCAGGGGCTATTTACCCAAATCTGTATTTTTAAGAGGAAAAACTGGAAAAAGAGTATCAAATAACGAGCTGCTCTGTCACTAGGCACATTTCAGTCAGGGTGCAGGACAGGACCAACGTTACCTCCAGGAGTGTGGCTCGAAGCCCGTGCACAGCCCTCTGCAGCGCAAACAAGGCACACCTCTTCCCACCTGGGGCTGGCTCCCCGACATCTGCAAAACAGCAGGACACTCAGCTTTATCCTCACAGGCTCCCTGAGACAGCACTGGGACTGTCTATTGTCCTTCAGTGATTTCTTCAGCCATTCCTTGTGTCCCATGAAGCCCCAGGTCTCCCAAACACCATTTGACCGTGTCCATGCAAGCCTGCTTCAAGTTTATTTAAGGATGCTTGGGATGAAGGTTTTCACTTCAAAGCGAGGGAAGATGGAGGGGCTGGCACATCAAACCCACAGTGGACAGCCACCTTCACCTCATCCACAGAGACCTCAGGTCTCATTTAAAGGCAATTTTGATCCAGTTCATAGAGTTCACAAGTTGCACATGGATCTGTGCAAGTCAGAAGGTCAGGCAGGGGACACGGAGGTGCTAAACTTGCTTTACTGCACCTTGGACCTCCTTGGTCTTTCTCCATGTGTATTTTGGGAATGTGGCATGTTCTCCATGCCTCTGGCACTGGACTTTAGGCGTGGTTTCCATAGTGAACAGGAAATACAGTGGGGGAATGCTCTGGGGAGGAGAGGTGGTGGTGCAGTGACAAGGGGGGCTGTGGTTGTGCTGCACTTTTTGCTGCTCACTGAAAACAGATGGAAGTCACCCATCCATGAGTGTTCACTGCTGCAGAGACATCCTAACAACCTCCCACCAGGAGAAGGATGAGCAAAAACCCACACCAGGAGCCAATAACATTTGAAAATAAACCTATTTCAGTGCCTGCCCCATGAATTTATCAAACATGGCTTTCTGAACGTGAAGAACGCAGGAGGGTACGGCGGAGACAAAAACAAAGTGCTGCAGGAGGCAGCAGGGCAAGGTGACACCACCAGATGTTGAATTTATCTCAGCCTGGATGTTTAGACAGGAGCTGTCAGGCTCCTGCCTGAAAGACATGTTTGTTCCCTGTAAAAACGAGCTGAGGGAAAACAAGGACAGTCCCAGGCCCAGCAGAGCAATGGCAGCACCACGGGAACATCACCCCAGCTCAGCAGATCCAACCCTGAGCAGTCAGAGATCCAAGCACACGGCTTCACCCTCCCCCTGCAAACCCCAACGCCTTCAGCCCCCGGGAGCCGCTGCCAAGTGCCAGGGCTGGGCAGGTGTCTGAGCACTCTGGGCACCACAGCTTGCATTCCCATTCGGGCTTGTGACACGCACAGGGCTCCCAACTCCCAGCCTTTTACCAGGATTTGGAGAAGGTCTTTAATCTCTCTTGAGACGCGAGCTTGCTGTAGGAGCTGACTGGTGAGCTGTGCACACACACCGAGAGCCTGTCTGCCCCACAGAATATCTGACGTGGGAGGGACTCACAGGGACCATCCTCATCCTTGCCCTGGTCCGGGACAGGCTCAGGGCTCGGATCCTGGCAGGGCACAGGTGAGGCTGTGGGGGTGCCCAGAGCTGGAGGGGGCTGGTAGCTGCCCCTGCAGCCTGGCTCCAGTCCCTGCACGTCCCTGCCTTGTCACAGTCCTTCATTACAAGATCATGCACTATTTAAATCGCTCTTTGGCACCTCACAAGAGGCTGTCCTTGCCAAAACCTATTTCAAAGGGAGGGATCAACAGCAGTGAAAGAACAGATGCTGCTCCCAGCCCCACGGAGACCTTGGGCTGACCCAGGTTGTGTCCAGCAGCTCCAGGCTTTGAATCTCTGCTCAAAAACAAACGCAGCGATGATGCTGGCAGCCCTCCTTCCTCCTGTTCCCTCCTACACCCACCTGTCCCACTTCCAGCACCAGGCTCCCCGCAGCCCCTGCCTGGAGCTCTTATCTGAGCTCTTTTCTGGTGTTCAAACTCGTTCTGCAGCTTTCAGGAGGAGAAGGTTATTTGATGGCACTCAGGAAAGATATTTCACTTACTTGGAAAACACAACATTGCTAACAAGTACAAAGTTTTAATAAACAGATGTTCTAGAAATGACCAGATGTTTGTCTGCCAATTCTAAGGTCAATGACAGGCCTTTACATGCCTTTTTTGCTTGCCCAAAACTATTAAGTCTCCACACAAGGCTGCTCATCCTGGAGAAACCCAGCCCAAGGGGTAGGAAATGGTCCGTTTCAGCTCCCTTTGCCCCAGGACTGCTGTTTTATTTCTGCCTCACCTTTCACCTGGAATTTTCATCTCAATTTTCACCTGCAGTTTGTCCCAATAGTTTGAAGCCAATGAAAAGACCTCTCACCCCCAGAGTTCATAAAAATATATCTTAAAAATGGCCTTAACATGCCCAAACACTCCCCTCTGCCTCTAATATCCGAATGGAGGATGGTTCTGGCTCTTCAGCCGTGTGCCAGCTCTCCAGGACAGACACTGAGCGTTCCCTCAGATCACTCCAGCCCTGGCAGCTCTGGAGCCGTGTGCCAGGCACCCACCAGCTCTGGGGCTCAGCTGCCTCTGATGTGAGTGCATCAAACAGGAGCTGAGCACCAGCCAGCCACTGCGAGAGGTGCTTTATCTCAAACACAGACATCTGCTGACATGAACTCGTTTGGAAAGGGTTCATTGGCACAAGGGGAAGGGCACAGGGAGCACTGTGGTCAGCAGCACGAGGCGGCACAGGAACCTCCCCAGACAGGCTGACACTTCGGAGCCTACAGCAGCGTCAGGGCAGGAACTCAGAGCCCCAAAGGGTGCCCAGCAAGCTCAGAGCCCTCTGGGCAGCATCTCCCCGAGGTTCTGCACGGCCACCAGGTTCTCTTTGGAGGAGACGGTTCTTTCTCACTCCTTCAGAGGCAGAGGGAGATTTGAGCCACTCTCACTGCCATCCCTGTGCAGGGGCCAAACACAACAGGAGCCAGAGCCCAGTCACTGCAGGGCCTGACAGGCACAGAGCTTCTGCTCGGGCTCTGCTACAGCTCCTCACATCGGCATAAAAGGAGATTTCTGTTAGAAAATTACGCAAGACACTGCAAAAACCCCAAAGCCGGTAAGATAATGTGAAACAAATGCTCTGACTACCCCAGGCTCCACCTATGCCCAAGCCCATCCAAGAACTGCAGCTGAACTTTGGCATCACCTTAAGATAAAGAGTTTGGGTCATTTGTGATGCTTTAAAAAAGCGCCAAAACCCCAAAACCAGGCCTGTGTCAACAAACGGGTTGAAGAAAAGCAAATCTTGCTCACCAGGACCAGATAGACACTCCTTGCAAGGTTTCTGTTTTGGCTTTCTGTGCCTCACAGCATTCTTGCTGCTAGAAGAGAGAAAGCAAGTCAGGGCAGAGGAAATTCTTGGGTAGTGAAATGATAGGAAACTGAGGCCGTTCTACCCACAAAAACATTGCTGAGCAGTGTCAGGAACACACCAGCAATGCCACGGTTTGCTGTTACCCTGGCCAAAGGCAGGGCCATCATTTGCTGAGCAGCTGGAAAACAGAGAGCCCGGAATGACAAGTGACAAGGAAAGAACCCAAACACGGCTCCACCTTGCTTTAGAGCTTGAGGACTCCTCTGGAGAGGAGCACCGAGCTTCCCAGGCACTCTGGTGAGATGGAGTCCTGGCCAGGACGGCTCTGTTTGCTGCTCAGCTGAGACTGCACAAGGGTCTTTGTTCTGTCACCTTCTGGCCAGCCCAGCACACCTCGGCCAAGGACCCTTTGCCAAAGGCTCTCCTGAAACCAGTTTGACAGCTGGGTTTGGTGCCAGGGAGTGTCCCCAGTGGCAGCAGAACCTGTGGAACTCAGGCCTGAAATCACATTCAGAGTTTCAGTCAGCTTGGCCATTGTGGTGGTGGATCCAGGACCATCCAGGACCATCAAGGACCCATCACACGTGTCCCCTCACAGGCAGGACTCTGCTCTCTGACTGCTGTGCTCGGTGCCAGCAGAGCACCAGTGTCACCAGGGCAGATCCATGGGCAGGGTGAAGGTGTCCCATGGCACTTCTCCCTCCTGGCACTGCTGCCTGAGTGACCCACGGCTCTCCAGCCCCCGAAAAGGGCTCTGGGGACACAGTGCCACAGCCATGGGCCCAGAAGGGACTGGCAAAGGGAACCCTCCTGCTTCCACAGAGGCTTCTGGATCCCGAAAGCATTTATTGCACAACACCCTATTTGGAGACTGAAAATGGTGCTGGAGACACGTAACTACCTCAAGTATGTTTTCCCCTCCTTTTTAGGGAGGGAAGAGGAAAAGCTGGTTTCCAAAAAGTTACTCCAAGTTCACAACAGCCCTTCACAGCCCAGGTCCTCGTTTCACCTCTCCCCAGTGGCCACGAAGGCTCAATCCAAACCCTTCGCTCAGCCTCAGCATGAGATACCCCAGCCCTAAATCACAGCCCTGGCAGGACACAGCTCCAGGGAGGCTGGGGGACCTCCAGAACCCTTTGGGGGAGCTCCTCCAGCTGCAACGAGTTTTGAAGATTTACAGCTAACTCTGAAATAGACCCTTGAACAAAGGAACAGGGAAAAGTCACACAGTATTCCCAGGGGTGGGACCAGTCTGCTCAGCACAATTGCTGAGGGACAGGGATGGACAGCAGATCATTTGTTGTAATTATTTGATTATAATAGAGCTAAGCTTGCATAATAATGGGGGCCTAGCTCAAACTTCCTTAAGGATTCCCCAGAACTGGAGGGTGCACGGGTTTACATCCCACAAAGGAGGTGTCTGTGCCAGCACGGGCAATGCTCCACGCTCCAGGTCACATACTGGGCATTTGGCTAAATTTCTCCTCTCCTGCTGCTGACCAGCAAACAGCATGGTTTGGGTTGAAAGGAACCCGAAAGTTCAACACCCTCCTTGACTGCACCTGGTGTCTGGCGAGGTCCAGCCTCAGGTGTGCTCAGGACCCAGCTCCCAGTGCTGGCACAGAACAGTCCAAAACAACCCCTGAACCTCCTGCAGGAGGGCTCAGCGAGCGTGGGACACTCGGGGCTGTTCTGGATTTCAGGAGACGCCCCTTGACAGCAACTGCAAGGGGAATAAATCTGGGCAAGGCAAACAAACAACTGCCCCCAGAAGTGCATTAACCAGCACACATTCACTACTGTGCTTCTGAGAACAGCAAAGGGATGTTTTGATTTATTTTCTTCTCATTGTCATAGAAAACATCCATTGTAATCATGACCTGCAAGCAATTTGTTTCCCTGCCAGATTCCAAGCAGGCGTTATCCCAATTACCACACTCACAGGGAAAAAAATTCCCTTACAAAAGGCTGTTTTTCATCTCAAATTCTCTCTATTGGATTTACTTAAGACACCAATGAATGGGTTGATATCATCTGAAATACTGGAAGCACTTACTGTATTAAACTTTGCAGAGTAAGGAGTTTGCTGCCTTTTATTTTAGCGACATAAAGACTGGGAAAAGGCACTGATACTGGGGGAAACTATTTCAATGGAGCTGCCAGATCCCAACCTACAGGATGAGAGCTCCAACAACCAGGGCCTCTGCAAATATCTCCCTCTTCCAAGAGCACATAGCTGGCAGCATTCCTTTCTTCACTAACAATGTGTGAATTAATGATAAGAGAAGGGCAAATGCTGAAAAATCAGATTTTTTCAAAAGCCAGACAGTGCTTCAGATACTTGGACTTAATTATAAATCCAAACCAAGCTGTGAGGAAGTGTCTGGAATGAGAAGAACCCTCCCAAACTTAATGAAACAGCAGATGTGCAGAGTTCCAGAGCACTCAGGTAAGGGTCTCAGGGTGGTCTCCAGTTACCTGCCCAGAACCAGCTGTGCCTGTCCCATCTCCCACACGAGGAGAAGGTTCTGGATGCCACTGGGAATGGGGGGCCCTCGGAACTCTGACAGGATGCACCAGTGGAGCTGTTTCCATCAAATTTCTATATAACAACTGATTTAGGACTGAACATCCTCTCAGCAGTAGGAGGAGGAGCTTCGGAGTCGAGGAAACAGGAGGAAGATGAAGGTGGGCACACGGGCAGGGCCTCACCTGGGCCCCCCATCCCTGTCCTGCCCTGCTCCCTCTCTGTACCAGCCCCGAGCTCCACAACCTCCACAAAAGCTGGAAAATGAACTGAGGTGGTTTTGAGCAGCACATTTGCAGGTCTTCAGAAAAAGCACCTGAACAAGCCAAGGTGATTTTGTGGCAGGGGTGGCCTGAGCCCCAGGCAGGGGCAGAGGGACTGTGCCACCCCCAACACTGGCAAGACACAGGCAACCGCTCACGGTGCTTTGGAGAGCATTCACCTTCCTGTGCTCACTGCTGTAAGCAGGGCATGGGGTCAGAGCTGGGAGTAGCTGAGATGGTGAAAGGGGCTGCTACCGGCAGCAGGAAACTCCAGCTCTTCGAAAACTGCAAAGAGCTGCCTGGAAATCTTTCCCTTTCTCTGAGCCCCATCTCTAAATGGAACAGTAGCTCCAAGATGGGACATGTGAGTCCTGCCTTTCCTGGATGGCTGAAATACAGTATTTCCTTCTTTGAAAAAAGGAGAAAACCCCCAGCCTAAACAAATACTCCAGACACTGCCTCCCTGCAGGACCAGAGGGATTTTGTAATTTATAAATTGCATTTTATTGGACTCAGTTTAGCTCTGAGTCAAGTCCCAAAATAAGGTCTTTAACCCCAGTGCTGCTTTATGATTCCATGTCTATAAATACTTGCCCAGAGCAGGTTTCTCCATTACGATCCACATCTGCTTCCCAGTGACAGCTGCTTCCTCCCCTGGGCTCCAGCACAAGGACACTGCTCTGGGAGCAGGCCTTCAGTCCCATGAGGACAGACCAGCTCTGAGGGCAGCCACAGCCATCTCCCCAGGCCAGCAGCCACGTGCCACCTGTCCCCAGCACTGGGACCAAGCTCCTCACCCTCCGGGGGTGGCTCTGCAGAGACAGTACCAGCTCCACAATGAAACTGAGCTTCTGCTAGAGGGGACTCCAACCAGAAATGATGAGCATGAGAGCTCTGCAAGGGACAAACAACTCCCAGGGCATGGAAGTTCCATGGACCAGCCCCAGAGAGCCGAGATGAAGCTGGTTTTTTATAGCCCTGACAGCGTTTACACAACGGAGCAGCAGCACCTTCGAGGGACTCGGGTGCTGCCTCCACAGCCTCGCACTCAGCATCCTCATCAGCACCCACCCAAACTGCTCCCCGGGCTCTGGGACAGGACAGAGGCTTCCCAAAGGTGTCCCACAGAAAACCTCTGGGCAGAACTCCCTGTTGTTTGAGCTGAGCATCCTTCCCACAGAGCCAGGCCCCTGCCAGGCTGCAGGAGCTGAGCTGGGCTCAGCCCGGGCACCCTGCACACCCCGACCAAGGCACCCCGGGTATGGAAACACGAACGACAAAGCTGAGTTTCCAACTGTGAGGGAAAGCTTTTAAAAGCTGCAAGTTTTTGGACTTTACCAATGCAAGCTCCCAGTCCTCACCAGCACTCCCACCCACATCTGCAGATACCTGCAGGGGGCTCTTCAAGCATCCAGGTACCTGGCTGATGAAGGCACCAAGACCCCCAGCCCACACTCTGGAGCCCATTTATCCCTGCCACTGCAGCACTTCTCTGCTGTCCTACAGGATGCTTTGGGTGTTTGCAAGTCCCATGCTGAAGAACCAAAAAAAGAAAAAGTTAAAGAACCAGAATTTGTATTAACTGAGTAAACTTTACCTTGGCTTTGATGGGTGCTTTTAGCTCCGTGGGTTATTTTGTCCTGACAAGAAGGGGCAGAGTTTAGTGAGAACAGTACACAAGGCCCAGAGCCTGCCTGGCCAGCTGGGCCTGCTCCAGGGCTCACACCGTGCCAGCCATCGCCTTCTCCCTGCTCTGAGCTTTAACTCTCCACTCAGAATGTAATCTAAACAAGCCCTGTGCCAAACAGAATGCTGTCCCACTCATGCTGCTTTAATTTCCTCAGAAAAAATCCCAGAATACGCTAGGCAAGACATCAACAATAATTAAATCCAACAGTGATTGAAAATCAAATTTTCGGGGCCTCGCAACAAGCTCTAATGAGTTCCAGACTTGCCTTCCCCGACTTGCTCAGACTGGCTGTGTGACACTGCCAAGCTAAATTAAAATTTGACAGTGTTCCACACCGTGCCCAGAAAAAGTGCCCGTCTTAGGATTCAGGAAATTAAACAGCCGTCTACTGCAGAGACACCCATTTATGTTTGGACGTCGATTATTCAGACACGGATCCAAGGTCTGTATTATTCTTTTTCTTGTTTTCATTATGTCATTTCATATCCCTTTTGAAGTACAAACTAGCTGGGATGTCTTTTTGTCATGCTGCAGCGTTCAGGTGAGAGGGGAGAGGCAGCTGGGAGCAGAGCTGTGCAGAGCCCGGGCAGGGGCTGCACCCAGCACTGCCCACGGCAGCACCACCTGCACCTTGCGCTGCACAGCCTGTGCCACTGCCTCGGACTTAGGTGACATTAAAGGTGACATCGTGTCCTTCACCCTTCCACCACTGGGAGCTCGGGGTCCAGTGCACATTTTGGGAAGTCTCTGATGGTTCCTTTTGCCCTGTGAGCCCTGTGACACAGCACTGTGAGCCCTCCCTGCTGCATCCCCTGCAGATGATGCTTGAGAAGCTCCTGGGAGATGGCTCCAGGGCAGAAACGGCTTCACCAGGACACATCCCACAGCAGGGATTTGCTCAGTCCTCCTTGCTGCCCCAATCCAGCCCTGCTCCAGCCCTCCCTCCCCTCAGGGACCCCCAGCCTGGGGCTGCTGGCAGCAGCTCAGCCCTGCTCAGAGTCCCCTGCTCCAGACAAGGCAGGAATTGAGCTGCTGCAGCAGACCCAGCCTGAGCACAGCCCAGCAGGCAGCACAGAGCCCCGGCAAAAAAGCTCCGTTTCCACTCCTGGGGGATCCATCTCCACTCAGTGCCTGCCAAGAGCCTCCCGAGGGCTCCAGCTGGCACCCAAAGGTGCCCTCCCCACGGGAGCTGTGGCAGCCAGGACCCTGTGGACATGGCTGGGGTATCAGCAGCAGGGACCTGCTGGGAGAGCACACATTGCTCTGAGCCTCTGCGGGTGACACACCAGGCTGTCCCTCCAGCAGGTCCCAGCAAACCCTGGCCACCTCCTGCAGGGACAGGGCCACCCCACGGTGCCACACTGGGGGTGCCTGTCCGTGTGACAGTGTCCCCAGGGTGGGCAGCCAACAGGGTCAGCAGGGAGGGAAGGCAGGAGGGAAGGAAGAACCCCGAATCCCTCGGTCCCACCTCAGAGCACTGCGTGTGTCAGGGAGAGCAGGACAGGAGGTGCTGAGCACAGCCCAGACACCCAGAGCCTGCTGCCAGCAACTCCTGCTGCCAAACACCAACCTTTGCCCAGTTATCCTGCAAGGAACTGCCGGATTTCAGGAAAACCTGGTGAACAGGTTTCCTTGGGATCCAGCAGTGGCTCGGTTCAAACCTAAGGGGACAGAAGGTCCTACACCCCAACAACAGCCGGCTGACAGGCACGATGGGCCCCCAAGGCCAGCATGGCAAAAAACCTCATGGCAGAGGGAGCCAACCCCCACGGGGCAGGGTCTGAGGTGCCCCAGGGTGGTCCCAGGGTGGTCCCAGGGCACACACCGGGCACTGCCCAGCGGGATGGGATCACACCAGGCTGACACGGGGTGCTGAACTCATCCCCGAACCACGCGCTGACAAAGTGCAGAGAGGAAGGTCGGGGGAGCAGCTGCTCCCATTCCACACGCTTTTCTCTGGAATCAGAATCCCTTCCATCCATCCTGCCATGCCAGCAGGGCCCGTCGGCTCATAGGAAACTGGTGAGAGTCGGGATTTCTTGGAGTAAACACTTTCCAGAGAGTCTAGAAGGGGACAAGCGACTCCCTCAGTCCCTGAGGACTGCAGCTGTACCGTGCGCGAGTTAATTCAGACGCCAAACAGTTGCTTTGTCAGCAAAAGCCCAGGTGGAGTGATTTTCGCACTGAAATAAGCACAAAGGCGGGCACAGCTGGGCACGGCGGCTGGGCAGTGCCAGAGCGGGTCCGGGTCCCGCAGCGCTCGGGTCAGGTGCCCGGGGAAGGAAGAACTTCAGGGATGGGGAGTGTCCGTCCCGTCCCAGCGGGGTTTGCCCGCTCGCAGCCCTGCCCCGCCGCCGGTATTGGCAGGAAAACCAGGAGATGAGGGATATTGAGGAAAAAAGAAACCCCCGGCGTTTCCAGCCGTGCGGTGCCCGGTGCGCACCCGCCCCTCCCGGGCACCTCCGGACGCGGCTCCGCGGGAAGGGCGGGGAGCGCTCGGCCCCGGGCACCGCGCTCGGCCGGCCCGCAACCGCACCCGCCTCCTGCCCCGGCATGGGCATCGGGATCGCTCCCGGTGTCTCCCCGGGCTGCCCCGGCACGGGCATCGGGATCGCTCCCGGTGTCTCCCCGGGCTGTCCCGGCACGGGGATCAGGATCGCTCCCGGTGTCCCCCGGGCTGTCCCGGGACGGGGATCGCTCCCTGTGTCATCGGGGCTGTCCCGGCACAGGGATCGCTCCCGGTGTCCCCCCGGGCTGTCCCGGCACAGGGATCGCTCCCGGTGTCCCCCCGGGCTGTCCCGGGACGGGGATCGCTCCCGGTGCCCCCCCGGGCTGTCCCGGCACAGGGATCGCTCCCGGTGATCCCCCGGGCTGTCCCGGTACAGACATCGGGATCGCTCCCGGTGTCCCCCCGGGCTGTCCCGGCACAGGGATCGCTCCCGGTGTCCCGGTGTCCCCCCTGT
The DNA here is from genome assembly GCA_013390045.1 of Picathartes gymnocephalus. Taxonomy (NCBI): domain Eukaryota; kingdom Metazoa; phylum Chordata; class Aves; order Passeriformes; family Picathartidae; genus Picathartes; species Picathartes gymnocephalus. The sequence goes on along the minus strand of WEKY01028451.1, from coordinate 340,088 downwards.
CCTCCGCACTCACCTCCGCGCGCTCCGCCGCTCCCGCTCCGCTCGCGCTGCCCGAGCGCCGCCTTTCATTGGCGCTCGCGGAGGCCGCGCGCCGCTCGCAGCCAATCCCGCACCACCTCGGAACCTTTCTGACCAATGGCGCGCGGGGGGCGGGGCGAGAATGGGCTGATGGAAAAGGGACAGGGACAGGACAGGGATAGGGACAGGGACAGGACAGGGACGGGGACAGGACAGGGATAGGGAGGGGAATGACCTCACAGAGGGCAGGGGGAGATGGGACACTGGGCAGGGATCCTGCACTGGGGTCCGTGAGACCCTGGCACAGGGTGCCCAGAGCAGCGGTGGCTGCCCCTGGATCCCTGGCAGTGCCCAAGGCCAGGCTGGACATTGGGGCTTGGAGCAGCCTGGGACAGTGGGAGGTGTCCCTGCCATGGCAGGGAGGATGGAACTCGATAAAGGTCATCCTTTTCAATAACCAAACCATTCTGGGATTCTATGCTAGGACAGCACAGCCCCTGGGGCTTAAAAAAGGACGGCAAAAAAGCAAAAGAACGGTATTTGTAAGTGTTCCTGCCCCAAAGCAGCGGTGCCAGAGCTGAGGTGTGGAGGGGAGGGATGGTTTGGGGCTACCCAAGCACTGTGCAGCCCCTGGCTGGGGTGGCGTGAGCTGGCAGCTCTCCAGCCAAGCTGCCTGTGGTGGCTGGGCTGGGACTGTCCCTCTGTCCCCCTGTCCCTCTGTCCCACCGTTCCACCATCCTCCCATCCCAGGCTCTGACACCAAGCTCAGGGAAGTGGCTTTCTGAATCAGACAGGAATGTGCTCGGGCAGTTTATCACAGCAGACAGACACGGAATGTTTTTAGCAGAAGAAACTGACCGAAACCACGTTTCTCTTGTTATTTCAGTGGATGTTGAGCACTGAATGACGATCTATTGCCTTTTGTATTTTTTTTTTTTTTACATGGATTGGTGAGGTCTTTACGGCTTTAGCAAACATTCCTGCCTGCTCCAACAAACATTCCAGGCTGCTCCTGCTGTGGCCAGGAGGTCCAGCACAAAGCCCCTTTGTGCAGGTGAGGGAGAGAGGGCTCCACATGCTCCCAGCTCACTCCCCTGATTCCCCATTTCTCACTGATCCCAGCCATTCTCCCTTCTTCATTGTGCCCGAATCCAGGAAAAACCCTGAAATAACAGAAACCAGGACCCAGCAGCCAAACTGGCTCCTTAGAACTGCAATCTGAAAAAAAAGAAAAAATCCTAAACTCTTTGTTGATTTAATTTCTCCCATGTTGGTACATTTTTTTTTCCTGAGATTTCTCGCAGCGTTCCTGCAGAGAAGGGGAACAGGGAAACAGATATCCCAGGGTCATTTGGACCTGGATATGCTTCTCCAAATGAAGGAATAGAATTTACAGCAGCCCTGAGGAAAGGGAAATAAGTGAAGAGCAGCAAAAGCAGGACACAGGGCACAGGCACAGGACACAGGCACAGGCACAGGACACAGGCACAGGGCACAGGCACAGGGCACAGGGCACAGGACAGGGTGGGCAGTGCCCCCGGATCTGGCCCCGGGAGAAGGGATTCTCCTTTTCAGGACAGACCACGGGGAAGGAGCACAGGAGGTGACACTGGCTGGGCACAGCAAAGAGCCCCAAGGCTCGGGGGGCTGGCAGCCCCTCTGCACAGCAGCAATGTGCCCCTGAGTGAATGGCTGAGCATTTTTGGAAGAGGTATTTGAACATCCTCAAAAAAAAAAAATCTGCGTTAAAAAGCAAGGGCAGAAGAGAAATTCTGGAGAGATAAAGTCCCTCCAGGGAGGGTGTTTGAACCTGACCTTCCAGAGGCATTTTGGGAGTGAGCAGAGAGAACAAACAGCACAGGGATATTGTTTTTCAAACCCATGAAGGGCTTGGCAGCCCTGGGAAACGTTTGACATGGCAATGGGGTGACATGATCTCCCTTTCCCAAGGCACACACGCACGTGGCGACCTGGGACTTAGGAAAGAACTTCCCAAGGGATTTCAGGGAGCCACGAGGCACGGGGTGACAGGCCAGCACCCAGCAGGAGCAGTGGCACTGCCGTGCTGCCACCCGCCGCGGGGACACTGTGACAGGTCCCCATCGTCCCCCAGGCTCACCAGGAACTGAGACCATGCCTTGGACAAGCGTGGAGGGAACAAATCCACGCAGCAGGGGGATGTTACACGTGAAAGTCACAGATTTGGGTGGGGTTTTGTTGGTTTTAGTTTTAAGCAGCCGTTGCAAAGCTGTGCCAGGGGCTGGGCAGGACTGGGCACTCCCTGTGCAGCCAAGGTTTTCCAGCAGCATAAAACCAACACTAAAATAAGAGTTAAAACCCTTCTAGGTGCTTCCATTGACAATAAAAATACATCTGAACAGTTGTAGTTAATGATAACACAAATAAATCATGGCAAGTGATAGTGAAACCTAGGTAGAGTGAGAAGGCAGGCCGAGGGCAGGTCATGCCCGATGTTCAGAAGCTCCTTGGGAAGCCCGTGATGGTGGGAGCTCTCTGGGATGGGGAATGCAGCCAAGCTGGACGGGGCCTGTTTGAATCTCCGTGTTTCTGGCGGGTTCAGCCTGTCAATGCACGGGAATAAAGCTCCGTAGCCGCTGTCCCTGAGGATGCAGTGTCCTGGCACGCCGTGGGGCCGAGCGGGGCAGCGGGGACAGGAGGAGCCGAGTCCCAGGGGCTGCCGAGGGACGGGGCTGGGCGAGGCTTCGGGCTCGGAGCAGACAGAACCATCGGTGACTAAACACAGCTGATCCTGCACGAGTCACCCCCGGCAAACGGGCAGAGATGGGATGCTCGCGTATGAGAATCGGGGATTTCAGCTCCCTGCGGATTCGCTGGCAGCTCTTCCCAGCACAGAGCTGTCCCCACGGGGCTGTCACCGCACGGGGACTGCTCGGGTGCGCTGCTGAGCTCCGGGGCAGCAGCCCGGCCCCGGGCAGTCCCGTTTCTGCTGGTGATCCCGAGGAGCCGCTGGAGGTGAAACCAGACTCCCCTGCTCCCCGGAGCTCCTCCTGCTCAGCCCACGAGGTCAGCAGCTTCTTGGAGTCACCGAGGCCAGGGGAGCACAGGATGTACGAGGTCATCTCTGGGAGCACCCTGTGATTTAAAGCTGCCAAGGCATCCGTGCCTCCTGGTCAGAGGGCACCTGGGTGCCAGGCTGGCACTGAGGGGGTTTTGGGGGACCAGGCATGCACAGCTCAGGCCATTGAGGCTGAAGCCTGGCCACAGGGGAGGGGCAGAGTGGGGGACACAGAAAGAGATTCTTCGGGATTCCGTGGTTTCCTCGGGAATCCCACGTGCGGGAAAGGGCCAAACCTCTGCCCGGGATTGATGCTGACCTGCTTTGTTGTGAAGAAATAAAAAGGGGAGAAAGGGGATGAAAGCTGGCAGCTGGAAGGGAGGTTTGCTGCTCCCCAGGACACAGAAGTCGCAGGGCTTTGGAGCTGGAGAGCCCACGGAGCCCTGATGCTGCCCGGGCACATCCTTACCAGGGGTGTCCCTTGAAAAGAGCTGCTTGAACGGCTCCTTGATTAATTCAAGTGACAATCCGACCTGCAGACAACAGAAACAGCCACGACTGATGAATATTTGGGATGCTGCGGGTCGGTCAGCTGGCAGCCAGCACACCCTGAGTGCCAGCAGGGCCCAGCCCAGCAGCTCCTCTGCGACAGGGCTCTCTGCCCCTGAGAGCAGCGCTTGTGTGCTGAGCAGAGACAGGCTGCTGCTGTGGTTAAAGGGATTACTGCAAACTCTGCCGTGTTTGCTAGGCAGAGAATCTGTGGTATTACATTCTTGGCTAATTTTCAACTTTTCTCTTTTGTACAAACGTAAAGGGATAAATGAAGTAGAAAATACGGCTCTGCAGTTGCTTTCAGTTAAGGGTTTCCCCCCTTCCGTGGACGTAGTAGTAAAGCTACAGATCTGGTTGAAATATTTTTGAAGAAATTTTCATCTCCTGGATCCCCAGTTGGAGCAAGGCAATCAGAGGGAAATGACAGGAAAATAAATGGAAGAAACTAATCAAAAGGGCAGACAAAGGCCAGTTAAATCCAGGCAGTTCCTTTTCTATTAAATATTGAATAGGATAACCTAAATTTTTGTATGTGCTGATTTTGCCTGTGGGTGATCTAAAGAGATACAGGATTGAAGTAGGAAGGAAAGAAAATACTTCATCAACTCTAAGGAATATTTTGTGGCCACACACACACACACACACACACATACACACAGTGTTTTTTCACTGCTAGTGATCAAATGAGTCATCCCGTTTGTAGTCAAAAATAGCTTCAGTGATGTAGATTAAAAAATAAACCAGCAATACGTGTGGTTTTGAACACAGCTGTTACGGGAGGGCTTTCCTAATTTGGCTATATTCACGCAGGGTCTTTCTTCCAAAGTTTACGCAGTTGGTTTCATCATCAAAAGATTATTTGTAGTGAGTAAAGCCCTTGAAATCACGGATCAGTCAGAGGCTCGGAACTCTGTGAGCCTGTCTATAAAGTGAGGAATGACTTACAATGTTCATGAAGAAAATGAATTACTTTTTTGCCCTTTTCTTTTGAATGAAGGACTTCCTTTACCCGTGCCTGTGCTGTGCTGCTCTGGGGAAGCAGCTCCAGCCCAGCTGGACGGCGGGGACAGGGCTGCCTGGCACAGCCAGGCCCTGGGGGTGACACTGGGGCTGGGAGCCTGAGCTGCCCAAACCCACCTGGGGCTGCTCGGGGACTGTGGGACCATGGCCAGGCTGTGCTGGGACCATCCTGCTCCCAGATGGGCAAAGCTCTGTGCTCGGCTGTGGCCTTGCCCAGTGCTGAGGGCAGCGGCTGTTACAGGCCTGCCATATCCCATGTCCCTTGTCCCTTGTCCCATGTCCCATGTCCCGTATCCCATATCCCATGTCCATGTCTCATGTCCCATGTCCCATATCCCATATCCCATATCCCATGTCCCATATCCCTTCTCCATGTCCCATGTCCCATATCCCATATCCCATATCCCATATCCCATATCCCATGTCCCATCTCCATCACCGTGTTGGCATCCTCTGTCCTGCTGGCCTCACTGCCCAGCAGTGACTTTGTCCCACCTGGTAGAAGGGCAAATCTGGGAAGGGAGGAGGTTGACCCTGGAGGAGGCCAAACCTCTTGAGAAAGCCATGGGTGTGCACAAGAAGAGATGTGCCAGAAGGGGCATTTCAGGGGGAGGGCTGCTTTGGCTGACATCTGTGGCTGTTCAAGGCCAGCAGGTGCCTCTGGAGGGCACAGGCCATGGCTGGAGAGGTGGTGGAATGATGGAGGTGGTGGAGGTGATGAGGGGGATGGAGATGATGAGGGTGGTGTGGGAGGATGAGGACGGTGGAGATGCTGGAGGCAGAGGGGATGATGAGGGTGGTGGGGCAGCCCAAGATGGGCTGTGACAGACACGAGCAGGGGGTCCAGTCGTGCTGCTGGAGCCACAGCGCAGCTGTGCTGGAGCAGCAGCATTTGTGGGGCTGGAAATCCCTTAGCCTGAAAACGACAGAGAGCTGCTGGCCCCGGCGCCTTCCTGGGCATTGAAAGTACCTGTGAATAAAGCCATGGGCAAGGGTCCGTGACACCTCTGTGCGTGTGTCTGTGCCAGCCTCTTGCAGCTGCCTTTGGAGACTGAAATGTTATAACAGTAAAAACTTTACTGCCAGGGAGAAATCTTAGAAATGCAAGAATGCAAAAGTAACAAAAGTAATTTTGCAGATCATTGTAGTTAAGAAATAGAACCATTAGCAAAGCAGGATGAATCTTATCTGATGCTCCTCTTTAGAATCTGGCATGGAGTTTTATAGATTAAACTGTTTTTCATTTTGACACTAAGAACCCTCTTTTAACTTTCCAAAAGGCACATCTGAAAACAACTCAGGAATCTCAAAAATAGTCAAAACCAAAGATTCCTCCTCTGCAAAATATCTTCTTAATTGAAACTTGGCTCCAAAGGTCTCTCTCCCAGCTCCAAACTCTCTTTTGGAAGAAATTACCAGTGGCCTTTGACAAATGGAGCAGTCCTGCCTGCCCACCCCACGGCCCTGGGATGGACAAGGATGGAGAACTTCTCTCCATAGCCTTTCTGAGGAGGAAAGGCTATTCAGTGGATATTCAAATGGCTGTTCATGGTCAGGTTGTGACTGTTTTCTCACTTTCTGATTCTTTTGTTGCTGCTTGCCGTGTGTAACAAAGGTGCCTCGCTGGGGATGGCTGTGGGATGCCAGGGGCCACCAGAATGATCTGCTGCTGCACGGGAATGGTCCAGGAACTCCTTCTCAAAGGCTGCCACATCACCCCCATTATTCACTGCAGAAGGACCCGTTGTGGTTTGATAGGAGGTGTCCTGTTTCCTTAAATTAATGATACACTGCAGGGCTGCACCACATATTTAAATTGCCATTTACTATAGTAATAAATATTAATCATCCTCTGAAAGAAGAAATGGGCCATTGTCAGAAGGAAGTAAAGGAACATTTTATGTTACCCCAGGCTGTCTTGTTTCTGCAGGGACACAAGAAAAATTGTGTTTATCATCTGGTATTTCAGCAGGAAAACACTGTAGGGCCTCTCTAAATCCATCCAGCTTAACTGGCTGCTTGCAAGTTCAGAAAACAACTATGGACTTAAAAGAAAGTATTTATTTCCCTATAGTTTAGCTACAGGTTATCCAATGTTCTTGCAAGCTGAAAGAGCACGTGGGAGTGAAGGGCCTTGCTGTGCCACAGGGCTGTGCTCAGCAGTGCCAGCAGCAGCACCCAGGGGACACTTCCCTTGATTGGCTCAAATAAAGGGTGAATGCAAGGGCACCGAAGGGTTTTGCCCTGAGATGAGCTCATGTGCCCAAAATGTGAGCCCAAACGCTGCCCCTGCCTGCATCCTGCAGCAGCTGGAGGGCCTTTCCAAACCTTGCTCCAAAAGCAGGAGCAGCTTAGGGCTCTTCTTAGCATGGACAGTGAATTTTCTTTCTTTTCCCGCTCATGGCAGAGCAGATCACTCACACTCTGGGAGCACAGCACGATTCATGGCTGTGGTTCAGTGCAGGTGTGAGTCACCAGAGCCTGCCCCAAACACCCTGCCCGAGTCTGGCATGAACCCCTCTGACACGACCTGGACATGTTTGTCTCCATCCCTCCATTAGTTTCGTGTTAATCTTGTTTATTACCTCCTTGTTACTCTTTATAAGCTGCCAGCTCCTTCATCTCCCCGAGGCTCCCACTCAGGTGCTGTCACTGATTTGATTTAAGGGGCTGTGCCTCTCGACCTGTCTCCATCCTTTGGCTCGGTGCTGCCTCGAGGGGCTCCGGGCTGCATCCACAGAGGGATGGAGGGGTTGCAACCCCTCCCTGTCCAGAGAGCCAGGATGGAGAGAAGCACAACCGAAAACGACACTTTCCAGCAAGGGCCCCCATCTCTTTGGCCAATGCAGTGGCCCTGGGGATGCACAAAGCTCTGGGCCAGGCTCTGCTCCCCTGCTCTCACAGGGACCTGGCAAACCCGCCATGGCCCATGGACACTCTTGTTTCCCTCCCCGCCAGGTTGTCCCGGGGATTTTTGGGTGACTCCCTCCCTGTGCCCACACGTGGCTCTGTGGGAAGGACTCTGCTCCCTGGGGCAGCACAGCAGTGCCACGTTCTGGGGACAGGGAGCTGCTCCTGGAGACCCCTGCCAGCACGCTGGGCTCTGCCAGCAGAGCCTGCACCAACAACCCTGCTCCAGACCGGGCAGGCTGCACCCTGACGCCCCAGTGTCCCCTCTGTCCCCAGAGCACAGGGAAGGGGATGGAAACCCACACAAAGGAGGGGTGGGACTGCTGAACTGGGAAATGAAATGGAGCTGGAAAAGATGGCCAAGGTGCTGGGCAGGAGGCGTGGAAAACTGACATGGGCTGAGCACCTTGGTGCTTTCTGAGGGAAACCTCTAACTGGGAATAAGGGAGCAGAAGCTTCATGATTTTAAAGGATGAAGTTATTTCTGTTTCCTGAGTGGGTCTCTGAAACATCTCCTGGGAAATTCATACCAAGGAGAGACACACTCCAGTTACTGCCTAAATAACAGCAATATGTGAATCTTTCAATTCTGTTCTGCAGGCTCAGTAAAACAAACAATGCCACAACACCGGACTCAGCCATGTGGAAAAAGTAAAGTCTCTTCTCATTTGCTCGAAGCAGAAACAATCCTGTTTCTTCTCAGAGGGATCTCTCACTCTGGGGACGATGGTGGGGAAATCTCCTCTGTGTCTGCCTCAGGAATGGAGCAGAAACACTCCTGGACATCAGCAATTGATCATAACTTAATGGGGAAATGGCAGTGCTGGGGTTGATACTGGGTTTGACTCAGACTGTTCTGCTGGATGTAACAGCCCATTTTTAATTTACAGCTGGCACAGGGCACGGAGTGGAGCCCTCACAGCAAAGGGGAACCCCCAACACGGCTGTGATGGGTGAGAGCAGCAGGGTTCTGTGATGTTGATATTGGGGACAGGGAAATCTAAAGGTGCTTTTATGGCTCATGTGATGACCTGGGTTATAATGTGGAGAAGGTGCTGCTGGATATTAAACTTACTTATGGAGCACCTGGAAAAATGGGGAGGGAGGGAAGGAGGGAGGGAAGGAAAAGAAAGAAAGAAAGACAGAAAGAAAGAAAGAAAGACAGAAAGAAAGAAAGAAAGACAGAAAGAAAGAAAGAAAGACAGAAAGAAAGAAAGAAAGACAGAAAGAAAGAAAGAAAGACAGAAAGAAAGAAAGAAAGACAGAAAGAAAGAAAGAAAGACAGAAAGAAAGAAAGAAAGACAGAAAGAAAGAAAGAAAGACAGAAAGAAAGAAAGAAAGACAGAAAGAAAGAAAGAAAGACAGAAAGAAAGAAAGAAAGACAGAAAGAAAGAAAGAAAGACAGAAAGAAAGAAAGAAAGACAGAAAGAAAGAAAGAAAGACAGAAAGAAAGAAAGAAAGACAGAAAGAAAGAAAGAAAGACAGAAAGAAAGAAAGAAAGACAGAAAGAAAGAAAGAAAGACAGAAAGAAAGAAAGAAAGACAGAAAGAAAGAAAGAAAGACAGAAAGAAAGAAAGAAAGACAGAAAGAAAGAAAGAAAGACAGAAAGAAAGAAAGAAAGACAGAAAGAAAGAAAGAAAGACAGAAAGAAAGAAAGAAAGACAGAAAGAAAGAAAGAAAGACAGAAAGAAAGAAAGAAAGGCAGGTTGGCACTGGCTGTGCCCACGGTGAGCGTGTCCATCCATCAGAGCCTGACACACGCACACATTCACTGCCTGGGTTTGGAATGTGGCTCTTGGCCACAGATGGAGCAGATTTACAGCTCTGAGCTCCATAGCAGCTTGTGGAGGTAAATCTGGGCAAAGGAATTCCTTGTACCTGTCATTGTAAAGATTTCACAGGGCGCTGCTCCAGCAGAATTATTTATCTCTACAATCACATCAACAGGAGAGGGAGCAGTGTTACACAAGGGCCGGGGGTGGGTTTGCATCTGAGAACAGGACAACGCAGAGCCTGGGCACAGCACACACAGCTTCAATTGCCAACTTGCCAGGGAGCAGGGAATGCCCAAAGGAAGGGTGTTCGACAGCCCAGGACACTGGGGAGTGGAGTTTGCCATTTCCAGGCAGGAACATTTATCTTTCAGAGGTGATAAAGTAGTAAAATAAGTGACCTTGCTACTCTAACAATTACAGCTTGACCATTATTCTCATTCCTTTAGAGAATGAATCTTCTGCCTTTCAATGAATTCTGCTCTTTTGGGTTGAATTAGGGAACCAGTAAATGGTGGTTAAATTAAGGATAGTCCTATGTTACTAAACAAAAGAAAATGGGACCAGGGAACCCACTGAAGCAGCCCATACGTGCTCTGTAAGGAATATTCTTACCTGCCAGGGAAGGAACAGAATAGTTCTGTAAATAGCTGGGAAGAAAAGCTGGGAATGGAGGGAATCTTGGACAGGAATTGGTGCTGTAGTGTACATGAAAGGGGCCACGAGAGAGAAACCCCAGTGTGCATTCCCAGTGGAATGTCCCAGCCCTGGCTCCCGGGGTCAGTCCTGTTCGTAACAGGGGCTCTGGGCACTGAGGGACCTTGGAGTTCTGGGCAATTCAGCCAAATCTGGCAAATCAGCTGGCAAATTCCTGCTGGGAGAAGGGCTGGGAGCTGCAGAGGTGGCACGGTCGCTCACCCACGGTGCTCCAGTGGGATCACAGCTGCAGCAAAGGGGGGATGCCAGCTGCCAGTGGCACTCTGGGGACATCGGGGCTGGGACGGGGGGCCTTTCCCACAGAGCTTCACCCGAGGGCTGGGGAATGGGTCACTGCCCTCCCTCATATTTGTAATTGCTGCATTATGAGGAGTAAAGAGCTGTGCAGCCTGAGGGACAAAAAAAAAAAGGCAAGCAAACAAACTCGAGAGTAAGTTAGAGCTACCCAGGGATTTTTGTAACTCCTTTCTGGCCCCAGTTAGGGTTTTATGTGTCTCTTTCCTCCAAGGAGTCAATAAAAACAGCCCTTGCTATGGCAACTGCCTCCTTCATCATTCAGAGAGACCCAGCACGCCCTTCCAAGGAGCTGGTGCCAATTAGCACCAAAACTTGTGCACACAAAGCCCTTCAGAGGAGCTGCTCAGTCCCAGAGCATTGGCCATTAACATCTTTATTTTTAACCATTCACAATGAGCCGATTCCAGCTCTGGACGGGATGATGGATATTCTGCAGGGATGGTGGTGGTGGCAGGGAATGTCCCATCACAGAGCTCCTCCCTGAGCGCTCCTGTCGGAAATCCCAGCCCAGCCCCATCCTGAATCCAAAGACAAAATGCCTTTTTAACGTTCCCTTATGCAACCCATACGTACCATATTTGCAAAGCAGGGCTGGAGTGTCTGCATAACTCACTGCTGTGGAAAGAGTCATCAGGATGATGTATTGAAACCCAGCCATCTCCATTATGGTATGCCATGTATGTTTTTAGAAGCTATTTTTAAAATTAATAGTACTCTGTAATGCTGATAAAGTAGAAAGCATTTATAATTTGTTGCACTCCCAACCTCTTTCTAAGCCCACATTAGTTCACTTTCCACTCGACTGAAGGACAATTTTTTAAAGATATGATGGTTTGGAATTTGTTAATAGTGTATTAAGGGAAAAAAACCTTTGTTATTTAATGAGTACATCGCTCTGAAGTGTTCTATAAAGGCTGTTGTGCTTCCTTTCCACCACTGATTTACGTCCCAATATTTTATGGCAGCGTTCCCAGCTCTCCCTGCCACAGGAACTCTCCTCCTCATCTCTCAGCCTCCTTGCTCTTGCTCAAGGGCTGGACAAGGTTTGGTGACAGGGGACAGAGAGCTGTGGCTGCTCCTTGTCCCAGAAGGAGTGCACACAGCTGGCTGTGAATGTCGAGGTAATGCACACGTACAGAACAATTCTTAATGTAACAATGGGCCTCCCACCCCAATGCAACAATGATTAACACAATTAACACACAGTTAACTACCGACTATAATAACTCTTAATCATCAGCATGAACCTATCATGTTGAAGTTGGTAATCTCCTTTTAATCGTGAAGGTCTGCCCTGTCTGTAACAGTGGCAAAGCTCATCCCCCAGGACGTGGCACCTGGCACCAGCAGCCACCAGGACACGGCCAAACCCCTCCTGATCTCTGCTGCTGCCAGAGCCACACCGTGGGGGACACTGGGTGCACTTGGACAAACACTGGGGCATAAACTGAGTCTATCAAAATTATTAATAGTGTTTTTCTAACCTTTTTAACGAGGAGATACTCACTTCCAACAGCACTGCCAGTGTTGGCATCCTTGAATTTTTTTCTTTCCAAAGAGGTTTAATTGAGCTAGGTATAAATAGCATATCAGTAAACAAGACCTTTTGGCTCTGTGAATCATGTCTAAAATATTTGAAGGCCTCCACAGCCTCTCTAATGGTGAAGAATGTGCTCATTAGGCTGGTCCAGATGCATTCTGCAAGCCAGTGAGAAGCTCACTGTGCAGCAGATAAATCACAGCAGAGTTCATGCTCCTGTTTGCAGACACCGAGCACCCCAAGCTCTGGCACCCCCTCCAAGGGCCTTGGCACGTGCGGCCCTTGGGCTCTCCCAGACTTTCAGAGTTTCACCCTAAAATTGTTTTGACACAAGACTCGCAGGACCCGAGTTTATTTCATTCCGTTGACTTCACCCCCTGCCTCAGAGAATTCCAGAATGACTCTAAAAACCCCATAAACAATCCTGTACTGAAAACAAAATGGACACTGGAAAAAAGAGCAACTTTTGCTCTGAGTTTACTTTCTTGAGAATTTCTCAGCTAAGCATTTACATGGCAAATATCTCTAGTTAATTTTGCTTTGGTGATGTAAGTGAATGCTCCCATCGTCCCCAGGAATGCATTTTATTTTCCCTCAGTAATCTCCATGGCATTAATTACGTCTGGTTCAGGGTATGTGGAAGTGTTTGCAGCATCGGAAACTTTATTTTTAAAGTCACACTAGACCTAAAAACATGTATCCATGTGGATTCACACCTACCCCCACCCAAATAACTGCCACGGTTATAGAACAGATTGGAAAGCTGGAGCCCAAAAGCAGAGACCAAATGCCTCTGAGGTGAAGGGTGTAGAGAGTTGTTTGGACCTGAATAATAAAACTGAAATGCCCAGGTCTAAAAATATCCAAGAATATACTTAGGTCCCAGACTCTTCAAATTTCCTCAAAGTGCAAATATGGGGATTGGAACTTTTCTTATCTCATCTGACGCCTCTCGGAAATAGAATTTGTTGCATTTATAGCCTGCTTTTATCTGGGAGTTTCAAAGTCCTCTGCTGATCTTCATTAAATCTTGCGTGTGGGGCTGTGGAAGGTTTAGAACTCTTGATCGAGGTGAGGAAAACAACTTCATTAAAAAAAATCACCCCAGTGCTGCTCGTGCCCCCCAGCACATCCCGCAGCTCCCAGCCAGCCCCCTTTCCTCCTGTCAGCAATCAGAGCCAATAAACATCTCAGGCATAACGAATGGGTTTATTGTGCTTATCTTAGTGCTAAGCAAACTCCGAGATAAGAAACATGAAGATGGGCCATAATCTTAAAGTGCTTATTAAATTATTATCCTTTAAGTGTTTTACAGGCTGAGGAGAAGAGCAGCAGCTCCCAAAATTGAATCCCTCAGAGAACAACCTGGGATAGGGCCATCCCCATGGCAGGGGATTGGAACTGGGTGGTCTTTAACCCAAAGCATCCCAGGATTCCATGATTCTATGAAAGATTTAATGGTTGGACTCAACGATCTTAGACGTCTTTTCTCACCCAAATGTTTCTGTGATTCAGTGAAAGAGAGGCAAGCACAGGCTGCATTCAGAACCACATGGAAAGGTCACATGGGAGCTAAGGCTTGTTCGTTCATAAATCCCAGGTTACGTTTGCAGTCAGGGAAATCCAGGCTGAGATTCTTTTTTAGGAAAAGCAGAAGGATTGAAAGAACCCCTCTTGATGGTGTCACATTCCCCTGGTGTCTAGAAACGTCCCTGATGTGGCCAAGCCCAGTGCCCAGGCTGCAGTGGGATGCTGAGCTCTGCAGGAGGGCTGCTGGCCCTCAGTTTACCTACAGAAAGGTGAATTCTCAGGTCTCACAGCATTTCAGAGGGCGTGGAACAGGGCGGGTGTTTGTTGGTTGCTGTGGTGATCTCCGAGTGCCTGTAACTGGACAGGATTAAATGCACATCTTCACGTGCCACTTCAAAAACACTTAAAAATGTTCTTTAGTTCTCTTGCCCATTTCCAGGTGCTGCACTTCCACATGCTGGGAAAGCTGACATGTTCCAATGAATCACAGGCCTTTTCTTGTCTAATCACCAGATCCCTGACCTGACACAGCAGTAACAATTCACTTAAACCATTTGTAGTGCTGGAGCAGTGCCTGTAAATCAGCTCTCTCTGCTGACTCTGCTGCAGCCACACAGATTTACGCCAGGTCTGGATCTGCTGTGTTCATTTTTTAAACAGAACGTTTTCCTTTACTGATGGGACATCTGAGAAGGTCACAGATAAGTCTGTGTGATGCTGTGTGAAAGGAGACAGTACAAGGAGATGGTGCTCAGCAGAATCCCAGACAGCTCATTCCCGTTGGTGCAGAGAAATTCCCAGCACTGCCACGCGTCTCTCCCTCCCCTAGGACTGATCCATCACCGGGAGCCATCAGCTGCAAAGCTGGGAGGCCAGCCATGGTGTGGAGCTCTTGAAAAAGAAACCATCATTAGATATTGGGGAGAAATCCCCCTGTGAGGACTCTGGCTGCCCTGGATCCCTGGCAGTGCCCAAGGCCAGGCTGGACACTGGGGCTGGGAGCAGCCTGGGACAGTGGGAGGTGTCCCTGCCATGGCAGGGGTGGAATGGGATGGGATTTAACCATTCTCTGGTCCTATGATCACTGAAAATACCAGGTGGGGAAATAACAGCACAGTTTATTCCTGTGACAGAGCTCAGCTCCTGCTGCAGACTCAGCCACCACTACAGCAAACCCACGAGAAATTTATTCAATACATCCTGCCTCATTTTCTTGTCACAAATTGCCAGTATTCACTATTCAGTTCATCACAAAGTAATTTTGGCAGACAATTCTTGATCTGAAGTTCATTTGTAGTTCATCTTCAGAATTAATTTCTTTTCGTTGGACACATTAATGGCATATTACTGGTAATGCTCCTAGTGAGGCTTCCAGCATGAGCACTCACACCTGCAATCCGAAACAGGGATTAGGAAAATACTCCCCATGAGGTTAAAATTGATTTACAAAAAGATGTCCAAGTAAATTGCTAAATATTCATGAGCACTGGGCATAAAATACCCCTGAGCAAACGTGAAAACAACCGAAGATTCTGGGGATCCATTTCTGGCTCTTTGTGTGGGTTTCCCTCTGTCCCTGCGTGGCTCTGTGGTGCCATTGCTGTGTCCTGCTCCAGCTCTGGCCACTGGCAGACCCTGCAGAGATCTCTTGGGACAAATCCATCTCTCCGATGCTGCTGGTGAAGGCTGCTCCTCCCTCTGTTGCCCAAGAACATCCTGGGCTACACATTATCTCTCAGCAGACTCACTTCTAAATGCTTTTAAACTGTATCTCCAATTCCTCATTAAAACTTGCCTGCATTGATGTTTTAAGCTGTTCTGTCAGAGGCGTTGCCCTCTCTGTGTTAAACACAGAGTGAGTTAATGAGCAGCTCTGCTTCTCTATTGACCCCTCTTCACTTTTTTTTTTTTTTTGGTTCAAAATCAGAATCGATAATCCCTGATCAAGAACATGGAGATGTCAGACAATAACATTTTTCACACCTCTACTGCGAACAGATGTGTTTGGTGCTTCTGGGGGGATGCCAGGAACAGAGAGTCAGGAATATTTCTGTCAGGTGCTTGGGAAAGCAATGTGGGGGCAGGCTGGTGTTCAGAGAGCACCCAGAACATTCCCTCAGTGCACCTGGGCTGCTGTACCCACACCATCCACAGAGCTTTTGTTAATGCTTTAAACTGGGCCTTATCCTGCTGTATCTCCTTCGCTAGAGCGAGTAATGACAGATCGATTGGAATGTTGGTTGAGGAAGTACGGGAAGGTTTGGCTTTGAAAATGGAAACTCTGACTATCCAACACCACAACAGGGAGCCCCTGCCTTAGACAGTAATGAAAGCCCAGAAATCTGCTCAATCTGTCAGCTGGCAATGTCAAAACATGACCATACATTATTCATTTCACAGGTTTATATGGTTATTTTGCACAGTTTATACCATAAGCCTTTTCTATAATTAGGTATAAAGACTGTTTGCTGTAAGGGAAGCAACAAAATAAATCAAGGGTCTTGATAAAAGTCAGCAACTCATGGTTATAATGATTAATTACAAGCTACTTTTAAATTTAAAAAAAAAAAAAAAAAGAATGAGAATGATCCCAAAAGAATCTGTTTTTGTTATGGAGAAAAAAAGTGTAAGAGTTTTATTTAACAGAGTGCATTTTAACAGGGATGCAGAGAAACCTCTGTAGTTATTAAAAAAGAGTTGTCTCTGGGATTAAAAGTTAATTTTGGATTTTGCAGTGAAACATAAATTATCTGGGAAGGAAGAGCTTCTCAGCGCAGTGGCCCTTCCAGAGCACAGCTGAAAGCTGTCCACCAGGAGGGCAGTGCTGTGCTTCAACAGCAGCTCACTCTGCTGAGGTGGGAAGAGCTGCCCAGGTGGAGATGCAGGAGCCCCCAGGCGATGCCTCCCCTCCACCCCTCGATGGAACTCACGTTTGTGACCTTTGGGTGCAGAGATGAGCCCGAGGCTCTGCTGGGAAATGCAAAGGGGAGTTGTTCTTCCACCACTCAATATCTGCAAATATTCAATGGGCTTTACAAATATTTTCCTATTTGCTGAACAAATTTAGAGCTTGAAACATTTAAGGGAAGGCAGGAAGAAAGGAGGGGATGAAGAGGGGGTGGCACTGACACTGGAAACTTTCCTGTGTTTCTTTGAACAGCAAACACCTTTACTTCAGGGTTTGTATTTGCCACATGGAAAGGTAAGGTGGCATCAGCCCTTCTGGGATTTGTGGCTCTTTTGCCCTTTCACTCCAAATTAATAGCATGCTTATTTACACCTTTGTGTCACTTTATCAGGAATATTAATTTGTGTATTCCTGACATGGGATTTTGCAGGTCAGGAAGAGCAGTGACCAACAATACCCTCGGTGAACAGGATTACCCTCCCTGCACAGCACAGGAGAAGCTCACGTCCCTCTCCAGCACCTCCTGTCACTCCATGTCCTTGCCCAAGTCCCTCTGCAGCTCCCAAAGGCCCTTGGCCCCGGCTCCATCCCACTCCCTTCACGGGGATATGATGCTCCCACCTGAATCAGCCGTGGGAGTTCTCCTGGTACCAATTCCTTTTCTCCCAGGGCACACAAATGCCCCTCGGAGCCTGGAATTCCCATTTCCCTGGGGAAGTGTAACAGCAGGGACAGGGCCAAGCAGGGCTGTGCCCAAAGCTCTGAGTGCCTGAGAACGCTGCTGCCCAGGCAGCAGGAGCAAGGCAGGGCTGAAGGGGGGAAGGATTGTTCAGACTGACAATTACAGACACCACAGAGGTGACAAAGAGCCAGACAGACTCGGGTGGAGATGGGATCTGTGTTTGGAACACCTGAACAGTGTTCATCTGATCTTTTATTAAAACTCTCCCTTGGATTTATCCATTCATTATTAACTCTGGACAGGAGTCACGTCTCTCCCTGAGCAGGTTCTGAGCTCTGGGAGGCACAGGAGGGGAGAGGAGGGCGGTGAGAGCCTGCTCCTGCCTGTTGGTGCTTGGCTCAGGCTCTGTCCTCACGCCACAGGCAGGATTTGGGATTTGGGAATTGCTGTCACAGAGCAAGAGGTCCCTGTGGATGCTCCAGGCCCTGGAATGGCTCCAGGCCGAGGCCCCAGCACACCTGAAAAAGGGTTCTGGCTCTTTCATTCATTATTGCTCTCCCTGTCAGACTGCAGCCCCTCTCAGGCAGGACTTGTTTATGTCACATTTTGTATTTATTTATTCTCACTACATGGTGAGTGCTAATAGCAGGGACCTTGAGGACACACTCTGTTGGTTCCTATTCCCTGCTCACATTTCAATGCCTCCTCTTAGGCATTATCTAAATTAATTCTTTATTCTTTATCCAGCTGTGATCACGGATGTTTCATGGAGGGAACCCTGGAGCAATGACCTGAGTCCTTTTAAAATCAATGAGAAAACTCCCAGAGAATTAAACCTAAACTAATCTCTACATAAACTCCCTCCATACTCTTAACCACAATTAGGGGTTGATTTACAGCCTGGAGGCTGAGGTGTTTCACCTCCCTGTGTGGCTGCTCAGAACACAGCCTTGCTCCTTGCACAGGAGTGTTTGACAGACACAAAATGCAGGAGTTTAAAAATTAAAATCTGTACAATTAGTTTTGTTTGTTAGTTTTTGTTTTTTTTTTAATACTTACCACTTAACTCCTCTTACAGTACACAAAAACTTTTTATAGCACACAGAATTTTTAACAGAGTTGCATGAGTGTAAATATTTCTATTATTCCATTGGACCACGTGGATCTTTAGCACCGAAGCACCGTTTTTCAGGCAGCTCCTAGGAAGGGTATGCAGGAAAGCCTTGTCTCTAAATCTTTATTTGAGATGAGAATTTCCCTTTTATTTTGTGTGCCAGAAGAAACTGAGGGTATCAGTCAAGGAAACTGAGGAAATCAATCAACGACTGCCAGACCCCGAGTTCGGGGGGCACAGGGATGGAATTCCCTGAGTTTGGGGGACGCGGGGATGGAATTCCCCGTGTCCGGGAGGTGCCCCCGGTGCCGCTCGGGTCCCCGCCTGCCAGGACAGCTGCGGAGCCCTGTCCCAGCCCTGTCCCATCCCTGTCCCATCCCTGTCCCAGCCCTGTCCCCGCGCTGTCCCATCCCTGTCCCAGCCCTGTCCCATCCCTGTCCCATCCCTGTCCCAGCCCTGTCCCATCCCTGTCCCATTCCTGTCCCATTCCTGTCCCATCCCCGTCCCACCCCTGTCCCATCCCTGTCCCAGCCCTGTCCCATCCCTGTCCCATCCCTGTCCCAGCCCTGTCCCCGCGCTGTCCCAGGCTGTCCCCGAGGCTCGCAGACCCGGCTGGTGGCACTGTGAGCAAACCTTGCGCAGCCGCCGCTCCCCGGCCGGCGCAGGCAGCGATGCCGACTGCGAGGGGTCTCCGCAGTCACGGAAACAGGCTGCATTTGCGGGAAGAGTATCGGTCTCTAATGGGGCCGGGGATGCCGTAAAGGATATTTTAGAAGATTTTCCCGTTGCTACAGCTCTGAAGAGTGCCTTTAGTGCTAACCTACGGACATTTTTAAACGCGGTAGAGCTAGTGATCAAACCCAGGGTGAACCCGGGATTTCTGAACAAAACCTCATCACTCGATGGAGAAGTCTGGGACACCTCTTTGGTGGGAAGTCAGCACTGCAGGCAGCGATGGACGGGCCGGGTTCCACAAACCTTCCCTGCCGGCGGGCGGAGGGAAGGGGCAATGTGTGAGGGGCGGCTCAGAGCCCGCCCCGAGCTGCTCTGACACATCAGAGGGCCCCCTTTCAGTCCAGTTATTGTCCTGTATTTCTCGGGACTGGAAGCAAACCCATTTGTTTTCGAATGCAAATCCTCCTTTAAAGCCGTACCGTTATCAGGAGACATCGGGAATTGGGAGCCGCGGGTGCACGTTCACAGCAGAGGATAATGAATGTCAGTGTTCGTAGAGTATCTCTCACTCACAGCGTCCCGGGGGACTTTGCAGATAATGCCCTGCAGAAGCTTTTGGAGCCGAAACAAAATAACAGCTGGTCCAGGACGCTTTAAAAATTCCATTTTAATTCCAGGTCTGCTCTGCCCTAAAGCCACTGGACTGATTTGCCTCCCAGAGTTGAACCAAGCCCTTTGTTTACTTTTGGTACCTTGAAAAGAAAAGAGGAATGAATTGTGATAGTTTTGTTCAGCACCTCCTCTGGAGACCAAGTTCAGAGCTGCCCAGATATCTGCCTGGCACACAGGGAATGTGCCTGGGCTTCCAGATGGCACAGCCTGATCACAAACACTGCTCCAGGGTTCCGTGGGACTGCTGGAAATCCCAGACAAGTGGTCCAAGGCTCCATAGCCTTGACAAGGTCTCATAATCCGAGTAAACCTGGGTAGATTTGGTGACCTGATGAGTGGCAGTAGAGGACAACCCCAGCCCTGGTCATCTCTGTTCACAGAGCCCCAGGAACAGAAATGTTGATAGGAACTGGTTTCTCCCCATCAGTGTGAGGCGCTCAAAGCTCAGGTATTGGACAAGGCTTGGATGCTTTTTTTGGAGGCTGCGAGCTGAACCTCCGGGTCAGGGGATGCAAACAGCTTTTTTGGATAACACAAAGGCAGGAGAGCACAACATTTTGTCAGAAGCACAAAACTCCCTGAAGTTTTGAGGGGAACTTGCCTATTGCTGTGTGCTGCCAGTCACAGCGTGTGTGAAAGGAGATGGAGGGTGAGAGGGAGAGAGCTGTCTAGGAAGGGATGGGAGGGGGAAGAAAGGGAGCTTGATTGTGAGAAACAGGACAGAACAGGAATTATGTAAGCAGAACTGGCAGAAAATGAAAATAATGAAGAAAAGGCTGGCCAAGTTTCTGTTTATGTCTCCTTTTACTGCTGGTGGTTCTCAGCATGCACAGCTAAGGTGGATGCAAATCCCCCCATCCTGCCTGAACAATTCACAGCCAGGAAAAACAGCCTACAAACCCAGCAGCACCTGCTGCTCCAGCAGAGTCTGTCCCATGGGCAGCAGAGTGACCCCTCTGCTTCCAAAGGCATTTTCCATCCTGTGGAGGGGCAGCAGAGGCAGCTGGGGCTGGCAGCGATGGCTTTCAGTGACACCATCCCCATCATGCCCAGAATTGTTCCGATTGCCCTGAGTACCTCAAGCAGTGATGCTCCATCCCTACAGACAGCAAACCCAATGAATTGGCCTTTCCTGGCCCTTTTCCCTCCCCGGCTGCTTTTTAATGTGCTCGAGGCCATTCACGGACGTGCTGGGGGCAGGAGCTGCCTCAGTCACAGCTCCTGTGCTGCTGCTGCCTTTGAGCCAATATAAAAGTCATCTTCCTCGTGTCCTTTTACATCTTGTAGCTTGTGAATCTCCACGGCTCTGCTCCAGAGAGCAGCACATTCTTTGGCTCCGTGTTGTCAGTGCTGCGACGCCTCGTTCTGCTGCAGGGGCTTTTGCCAGGGGCCTCTCCAGGGAGGAATTTCCACTCTTGTTCCTGCAAACCACACCAGCAACAGCTGGAGAATCAAAGTCTGAACTCACAGGGAGGACCAGAGCAGCAGCAGAATATAACTTAGTTAGGTGGTGTCACCTAAAGGATTACACTGCTTAACTCTGCCAAAATCCTGGTGGTTACCAAAAGACTGTGGTGATGTTTGGTCTCAGGTTGGATCCAGTGCTCCAGGCAGGGAGGATCTGCTGGCAAACACGGATGGGGCACAGCTCAGGGAGAGCATGGGGCCAGAGAACTGCTTCCCAAAAATTCCCTTACATCCCAAGTATTAACTGTGCTTTCAGATTTGAGGGAAAGAGACCCATGAGATACATTTGGGTTTGTTTTGTAATTTTTAATCCTTTTTTTTCTCTCATACTTGTCCTTACCCACCTTCTATGAGGGTCTTAAAATAGCACCCATGGCCTGAGCTGGTACAGCTGTGAGCAGTATGGGAGAGAAACATCTGGAAGGCTTAAAGAAAATGTCCATGTGATGATGCTGCAGTGCTTCTAATTACAACACAATGTAGCTGGTGTAATTCTGTAGTTCTGAAGTGTTCTGCCACCACATCTGTGCCTGCTGGGCAGGGCTGATTTAAAGGTATTTACTTAAGCAAGCTGCTTGTGTGCAGCACACTTTGGGGGACAGTCACTCACCAGGCTTTCAAAGGACTCTAAAGGCTGCAGTCACTTGAATCCTGTTGAAATTCAGCAGCTGTTGGGTCCTTCTGTGTCTGAATTCAAATAAAGCTTGAATTTGTCTTCACATTTTATCTCCCTTTCTGTTTAAAATGTTCCAGCTGCATTTGACCTTGTGCATCACAAACTCTCCTGGGCTGATGCGAATCTGCAGCACATCCATTACTGCCCTGAATCTGCTGTTGTTTGCTGGACTTGGGGAGGCTTCTACCCAGGAACATTTTAATTTCTTCCCCCAAAGAACCCTGTTTGTGACCCCCATTGGGGTTTTGCGTCACCTGGACTCTGTGACGCTGCTGGGAGAGCAGAAAATGTGCATTTCCTCCCGAATGTGCTGCTGCTGCAGGGCCCAGCCTCGCTGCAAAGCGTCCCCGAGGGGCTGTGCCTGTGCCACACCTGCAGCTGCAGGAGCAGCAGCTTTCTGCAGCTGAGTCTGCCAGAGACAGGGAATGTTCCCCAGCTCCAAGGCAGCAATGAGCAGGCACAGCTCTCAGTGCCCAGGGAAGGGGGAAGGTGTGAGGAGCTGCCCCGAGCTGCTCTGACACATCAGAGGGCCCCCTTTTCAATGCCTCAGCACTCGTGTACAGCCTGGCAGGAGCACGAGGAGTAACAGCTGTCACACGCAGCTTCTCTGTCACCTGCACTGCTCAGCTCTGCTCATGGCTCTCCACGGAATGCTTGGATGCTCCAGAGCAGCCTCAGTAGCAACAGTTTATTTGTTTCACCCTTGTGTGTCAAAGAAATGAATAAATACATCTCACACTTCACAGCCCTCCAACCCTCCTGTTCTAGGGGCGTTTTAATCCCCATGGTGTGCAGATGTGTGGTTAGAAAACAACAGGAATGTTCTCCTCCCACTGTGGGATTTTCCAATGAGACCTGAGTGTGAAAGGAAAAGAAACGTTAACTATAAATTATTTTTAATTTCAATTATCTCAATAAATTATCCAGTTATTTCAGTCTCCATTTCTACTCCTTGTAATTCAGACCCAGATGGGAAATAAGCAGCTCATGTTCAGTTGCAGCTGGTGGCAGATCCCTTGCAAGAGCAGGATCAGGTTTTGATGAGGAGAGGCTTTTTGCATGCAAATATTCATCTTGCACAGAGCTCTGGAGCCCGGTGACTGGGCAGGTCCTCAGCACAAACAGAGCTGCTGGCAGCACATCCTGACACTCTCACAGGTCCCAGGCTCTGAAATATGGTGAAATCACTTCATTTGCTGCAGACAGCCCAGGATTTATTGATTGATTTATTTATTGCTTTGCCACCGTACTGCTGGGGATCGTTGCCTGTTCTCCTCCGAAGGGAGGTGATGGGGGATTAGAAATAAACCTGGGAAGCAATAACAGCGATAGCCTTTCTCCAGAATTGTTCTTTCGTGGGTCAATAGGGGGTAAAAGGCATCCCAGCCCAGCTGCAGTCACTGTGCTCGATCTGCTTCCCTTCAGCCCTGCCCAGGCACCCATCTGCTCCCTGGGAACACGTGCAGAAAAATGCAGGAATTCACTCCTGGAATTCACTCCTGGAATCCCTGGAAGGCACTTCCTGCACTGGAGCGCTTGCTGTCACTAGTGAACCCACAGTGGCAGGCTCAGAACTGCGAGCGAACGCCCTGGCCCTGGAAGTGAAGTTCGTGCTGAGCCCGAGGCGCTGCGCGTGGGCCGCGGCTGCTCTCGCAGCTCCGCCCGGCCGGACGGTTCTGTGCGTGCAGCCAAGAGCAAAGGCTGCTCTCCCAGCAACCCGCAAAAGTGCTGCTCCTCCACAAATATTTCCATGGCTTTGGTGCTAATTAGGGCTTCCTAATCTTTCGATTTCTCAGAGCTGTAACAGCTCTTGGCCGCGATAACCTTCTGGCTTTGGGTCACACAGCTTCAATTTGTTCTGTGCAGAGGAATCACAGGTTATCCATTAGCAAATTGGGCTTCCTGTATCTTTTTTGGTTTTTTTTTTAGTTTTCAGGCTCACAAGAAAAATGGATTTTAAACTTTTTTTTTTTTCAGCTCTGGCTCCCAGTTTGAGACAAGGTCTGCCATCCCAACAAACCGATGTTTAAATCACCTGAGTGCCTCCTTCTCGCCCTCCCTGCTGCAACTGTGCTGCTCCTGCCCCTCCCTGCAGCTGCAGCTGCTCGGGGGGGA
This sequence comes from Picathartes gymnocephalus, assembly GCA_013390045.1. NCBI lineage: Eukaryota > Metazoa > Chordata > Aves > Passeriformes > Picathartidae > Picathartes > Picathartes gymnocephalus. Next base: position 316,386 of record WEKY01028451.1, on the reverse strand, counting down.
TAAAACCCGGCCCCAGCAGTGCTTTTTCTCTGCTGGAGAACTGTCCTTGCCTTCCTGGAGCTCGGGGTGACACCTGCAGACATACCTGGGGTCACCCCCGTGTCCTAAGGGTGGCCAAAGCCCCCAGCCTGACGTGGAGGAGCTGAGAGGAGCCAGGTGGGAGCTCGGGGGACCCTGGTGGCTGCAGGGGCTGGGGGTTTGGTGGCTGTGGGTGGGTTTGGGCACCCAAACCCCCTGGGGATGAACCCTGGGGGGCTCAGGTGTCCCCCGACCCTGTACAGGGTGGTGGCCGAGGGACGGAGGTGGTGATGCAGTGGCCCAGAGCTGCTCCCAGCCATGGGTGATGCCATTTCCCAAGCAGAGGCATCGTGCACTGTAATAAATTCACACCTGCGAGAGCCAGAGCACTCGGGGGTTTTCTGAATGAACTGTAGGGTTTCCCTGGAAGGTTTTTTGGAAACTAAGGGCAACTTGGGGTTTCTTGTAACACCCAGAGGAACAAGGAAGGCAAAGCTCTCTCCAGGTTGAATTCTGTAAGAAGGAATCAATCGTTTGGAGGTTTAATCTCTGCTTCCAGCTAGAAAAGGAGAGGATAAAGGCAAGTTGCTGTGTGATGTGAATGAAGACCTTGGCAAGCAGCAGTTTTGTTCCTGCTGTTATCCTGGCCTGTAGAAGAGCCTCAGAAAAAGATCAAGGACTGGGAAAGAGTCAGAGATATCAGAGTTCTCATTCCCAGTGCTTGAAAGGCCCCAGGGAGAGGTAATTGGAAAATACTTAAGATCATATTGTTATAGGCAGCCACATTTTGCTTTAGAATTGTAGTGCAATAATCTTCTTTACCGATGGGAAGAAGCTTGGTGTATTTAAAAAATCCTGATGAGGAGCAGTTGGGAAGGACTCTGTTTTCGGTGGGAATGAGGATGCAGCTGTTGCTTGCAGTGCAGTATGGAATATCCCAGGGTGCTGCTGCAGGATTCCAGCCGCCTGGAAAACTCTGCCGGTGAACAGTCGGGGTGGGGAAGGAGTTGGGACAAATCCCCAATTTCCCTGCAGGGAGAAGGGCGGGCGGCAGCGCGGCCGGGACGGGGAGGGGGCGTGAGCAAACAAACTGCACAGGGCGGAGTCTGCTGGAGAATAAAAAGCCGTTTTCACTGTCGGGACCTCTGTCGCGACTGAGCAGGGGCGGGAAGGCGCTCGGGTGTCTCTTTGCGCTGTGCGGGGACAAGCGCTGGCCCCGGGCGGTCCCGGGGTCCCCCTGCCCCGCTCAGCCCCCGCCCCACGGCTCTCCAGTGCCGGCCGCTTTGCCTGGGCTGCGATTCCCGGCCCGCTGAGCCCCGGGGATGGAGCAGGGCTGAGCCGAACCCCCTGCGCTGCTCTCGGGGCGCTGCCGCCTGTCTCATCTCCTGAGCTCCTTCGCAGCTTCGTTTCTCTGATTCCACGGTGCCACTTGAATATTTTATGGTGTTTTCTTACGAGGAGCTTAAATAATTCCTTACTCTTGCGTTTCCACGGCGTTTTTGCTAAGTTAGCCTTTCTAGGTGTGTCGTGATGTGTGGTTGGTGGCGACAGAGAAAATGTCTTTTTTTTTTTTTTTTTTTGGCGTGGTATTTGTTCTCAAACTCCCAGGAGATTCAAAGGAAGGAAAGGGGATAATTATATAGCAGGAGCGTGTAGGCTGAGCACAGAAAGGTCACGATTTACACCATGTTCTGTGTGAAAGGCAGGGCACAGCTGCTCCTACAGTGGAGACAGCAATGTCGCTGTGGGGCTTGAGAGGCTTTGTGGTGTTCCTCACAGGTATTCTCTGTTCTGATGTGAGTTCTTGAAGTATTGAAGCAAATTAGCTCATTATAGAATTTGATAAATGATGAGGCTGCTCACACATGGGGTTTAAATACCTGTGTCACGTGGCTTGGAAAATAACACACGTTTGTGAATGTTTCCATGAGCAGCATGTGAATGTCAGAGCAGACATTGCTTCATTTTCCAAATTCTCTCTTTAGTCTGTTCACTGTTTCATTACCACTTCTAGGTCATTAGCGAAGTGACACCCGAGGGGGAAGAGAGAAATCAGATGACAGTGTAGGTGATGTCTGACATTAGCCAAATGTCAGGCTTTCTGACGGAGGCATCAAAATTAATCTGAAAATGTTATACCATTTTAGTCATTTTCCTAAGAGATTGGAAATACGAGAGGCAGGCTGATGACATTTTGATTATCGTTGCAAATCGCAAAGTCCTTGCAGAGCACACCTTCTCCTCTCCTCTCACGTAATTAAAAACTGCTGTCACCTTGATCTTTATTACATTTTTCCATGTCCTGGCAGGCCTCTCGAGTTCTGTGTGCTATTGATCCTTGTTGTTGGAGCAAATTCAACATGTCAATGTTGCTCAGATGAACAAGTGACTCTTGTGGTTTGTATTTAAGGGTAAAGATGGAGGAAAAACACGTGGCAGAAGCAGCATGGTAAGAGCATCGAGGCACAGGTGAAAGAAACTGAATTCGAGTCATGGCTCACAAAAAAATTTAAGCCCAGAGGTTAATTCCATGCAGGATGATTCCAGAGGGGATCCCTGAAGATCTCCCTGGGAGCAGGGATGCTGTTTGTAGGGGCAGCAGACCTGACAGCCAGAGAAAGGAGGATTATTCCCAATTCCAACCCTTTTAAAGCACGTTTAGTTCTGCCATCTGTCCTAAGCAGCAAAACCTCCTGCCTGAGCATGTTAAAGTGGCATTTTTATGGTGACAGAGGTTGGAGGGCTCTGGTGGAGCTGGAGGATGTGTTTTACCCCAGCTCTGGGATGCAGTGGAAGGGGTGGGACCCCAGGGTCAGCAGGGCAGGGGTTTGCAGAGCAGCTCTGGGCAGAACTTGGAGGGGGACCCACGTACAATCTCAGGAGATGTTCTGGCCCTGGTGCTTGCTGACCCTTCAGCTCGAACGAGGTCAGAAGTTGCTGTAGTGGCCCTAAAAATGGAGCTTTGTAGGGCAAGAGCCCCCCCTGTGTCCCAGAGCTCCTCAGTGACTTCTCCGAGCTCTTGGTGGTCCCTGGGCTTCATCTCTCCTGTCACCCTCTGACATGCACAGATGAGGGCTGGAGAAATCAGCTTTGTTTTGTTTGACCCCAGAATCCGGGAGCTGCTGCTGATGTTACTGAGGGTGTTTGGGGGCAAGGGGAGGTAAATTCTGGGGGTGGCTGCTCCAGGCCCTGCAGGGACTGATCCAAGCCAGAGCTTTTGTTGTTCCAGATGTGCTGCCCTCCTTCAGCTGCTGCTCATCCTTCCTCCTCTGGGATTTTGGTGCTAAGTAAACACCATAGAAGCCTGGCAGGGTTCAGCCCTGCCACTGCACTGCATGGGTGAAGTCTGACATCGCCAGCTCTGGCAGGGACACCCTTGGAACATTTTGTTATTGGCTCCCCAACCAAAACCCCAATTAGCTGTATGGAAATATTACAGAATACTGTGAGCCTGTGGATGAAAAAATCATGCAAACTCCTTGGGCTTTTGTTTGAAATCTGCAGGGAATATTTTCCCATCTTTCCTCCTTTGCTTTGTACCTCCCATCCCTCAGTGGGAGCAGCTCCCATTTCCCCGAGTTTTCTCAGCTGGGGGAGCTCCAGGGAAGGAGGAGAAGCCTCTTTCGCCTCATCCCAGCTGCTCTCGGGCTGAGCCAGGAGAGCCCTGCCCTGCGGCACCTGGCCCGGCGCCGGGGGACAGAGGGGATTGTGCCCGGTGGGCTTTGGTCCCTGCCAGCAGCAAGGTGACCCCGGGGCATCCCGGTGGGCTGGACGGACCCGTCCACGCAGGGCCAGGACAGCCCCTCTGCCCCAGGGGCTCTGCCAAATTCCTGCTGGGCTGCCAGGACTGCTCTGGGCAGCTGTGTCCGTGGAAACTGGGATGGGTGCAGTGCGGGACTGTGGGAATGCTGAGCCTGTTTTCTGTGGAAGGAGTGGAACTTTCCTGGGAAACATTGTCCTTCCACCTCCTGGGAGTGGGCATGTATCCCGATTAACTGGGGAACAGGATTTCTGGCACCACAGATGGGGGATTTTCCACACAGCTTGGGTTACCAAGACGAGTAACTTGATTAAAGTTAGGATCAAGCGCAGCTGAGGTGACCAGGCTGGGGGAGCAGCTTCTCCTGTCCCCCCCAGGAGCTGGGGCCTGGGCTTGGGGTCGGAGCTGGCAGTGGGAGCAGGGCTGGCCTGGCAGCTGCTCGCTGCCCATCCCCTCCTGGGGCCCAGGAAGGGCTCCCGTGAGCTGCCATCACAGAGGGTGCTGTCGCTGGGCTTTCGCTTTAGGAGATTGGCAGGGCGTGAAACCCAAGAGTGTGTGATGTAGGAGTATTTTTAAAATAGGAGATTGATTATTGGCTGCAAAGCTGATTTCTGGCAGTAAATTCTGCTGCAAAGGGAAGCAAGGGAGCCTTTCCCAAGAGGTGTTTCTGGACTGCCTTATCCTGAAGACTTGCACCGGGTTTCCTGTCAATAGCTTTCATTTGCTGGTGTTTCTCCTGACAAATGCCTTCTGAAAAGCAAGTGGTCTTTAATTCAGCTGAGCTCAGATTTGCATTTCCTTAATGCAAACCAGATGCTCTGATATCACCAGTGGCAAGGAGATAAGCTCAGTCCAGAGTTTTCTCAAGGAAATTAAAATGTTATGGAAGAAAAATACCCAGACAGGAAAAATCCCACAACAGCCCTAAAGCAATCGGGGGAAAAAATTATGTGGATATTTGGACTTTACATTTTAATGAGACTCTTTGGAAACCTTAAATCCATTTGCTTTTCCTTTTCTAGGCTTACAGAAGGGACAAGACAATGACTGTAAAAAGAAAATTTGGCATTAATATCAGTGAAGAAAAGGGTTATGTTCAGTATTAAATTCCTTAGCAGATACCTTCAGCATATAGTGAATAAGTAGAAATAGATTTAAGAAACACTGTAAAATTAAACTTTATAAGATTACTTTTTTATGGAATATGCAGTAGCTGCCACATAGAATAAATGTATGTTTTTCATTATATTTTTATTATGCATTTAAAGCACATTAAGGAGCAAACAACCATCAAAGAAAAAGAAACTTATTAGATTTAGCAAGTAATCATATCAGTTTTATGTATGGTTATATTTTGTGAAAGCAGGGAAAGATGCATGTCAGGTGTCCTTTCAGGCTATTCCATGAGCCATTTTTCTTTGGGAGAACAATATTAATGGCTGTTTGGCTCAGTTCCTGCTGTATTGCATGAGCATTTTGTCTTTTTTATTACAGTTCCTTGTAAGTGTGCCATTACAGCTGGAGCAACCAGCAGAGCATCTGGAAAAATGGATCGCTCTGATTTTGGTCTCTAAATGGGCCTTGGTTTGTGTGTGAGCTTTAAATTGTTTAAACACTGAGGGAAGCGTTTGTGGGTGTTGAGGAGTTGTTGGCCCTTCTCCTCCAGAACTTGAAATCTGTGCTGTGATGGGAGGAATCTGCTGACAAACGTTGTCCTGGAATATTTAGTGATGACAAACGTTGTCCTGGAATATTTAGTGACGCCAGGCTGGATTTATCTTTGGCTTTCTCTTTGGTGGATAATGACATTTGTCAGCCACTCTTGGTCACTGTTAAATCTCAGCTCTTGGTCACTCCCAGCCCAACCTGCACTGAGCTGTCTCCTCCCTGTCCCCCAGCTGGTCCTGCCTCAGCTCAGCAGCTCCAGGCCATCCCTGCCCTGCTGGGGCTTTGGGAAGAGTGGAATTTCTCCAGGTGGTGTTCTCTGAGCAGCCCCAGCTCCCTCAGCCTTCCCAGCCTTTCAGCAAAGCCTCCTCAGCAGGTTCCTGCAGGGATCCCGGTCCAGGGCTGCCCGACCTGGGTGGTTTTGGTGGCTCCGGGGTCCCTGGGGCTCCAGCACCCTGGGCAGAGGGGCAGAGGTGGCTCTGGCTGCTTTGGGGACAGCAGGGTGCCCCCGTCTGTGCTGTCCCAGCACTCGTCTGTCGGGGCTGCCTGCTGAACTGGTGTGAGTTTGTACTGGTGCTGGGAGGAATCTGGGATTTTCTGACTCCAGTAAAATCCGCTTGGCTGGCCTGGGTGCTGCCCTGGGGAATGAATGGGCACTTGAACAGAGCTGCTGGAAGCCAAAAGGGCAATCCTTGCTTTCATGCTGAATCGCTACAGTAAATTTAGCAATGAGACTTGACATTCTCTGCCTAATAAGAGCAATTTTTATGCTCAAATTGTGACTCCCTTTATATAAAAGGAAAATAACATTAAGCAGTAGTGTATAGCTGTAGCTGTGTCACGGTTTCTATAAATGTCAAAGTACTTATTCATTTAGTTGACAACTGTCACTTCAGAAACAAATTATTTTTCTTAGTGGCAACCTGCTTTATGTGTGTAACACAGTCCCTTTTTTGAAAAAGTGGATTTCTTTTCAAGAACTATTAACTAAAGATTCATTTCAATGAGTATTTTGGGGATTTAATATTTTCACAACACTTATTAGAGCAACATCTCTGAATTTTTTCATATATATATAAAAATAATATCTATATTATTTTTTTATTATATATATCATGGGTGTTTTTTCTGTCCTGGAGCGGGGATAGTGCAGGTGTGTGCCTCTGTAGAAATATAGAAATACTAAAAGATTTAGCGAGCGATGGCATTAAAATTTCATCTGTGCAGTCTGCTTCCTGGAAACAAACTTCCTGCTGCTGTGGGGAGGCTCCTGTTCCCTCGCCCCTCTCGGGGAGGAGCTGTTGTGCTCTGCTGCGGGAGGTGTGGCAGTGGCACCTGGCCGTGGCAGTGCCTGCCCGCCTGGCCTGCTGCCTGCCCGCTGCGTGCAGGTTACTCCTCCTTTCTCTTGTTTGGGATCCCTTCGTTATTTTCCCCTACTAAGCATCTGTATTTTTAAATATAATTTTCTTGAATAATTTGAATTAATGTTCAGGCAATTACCAGGCTCTTCATGTACTTAGGGTACATCTGTAATTGCATCATTTGGACAGTTAATTGCACTGTTAAATGATGTTACATCAATTTCCTTATTAAGCATAATGAATCAAATACAACTGCCATGCACGTGGGGTTTTGAAGGAGCAGTTTCTCACGTGGTGGCTTTCACAGCAGGCAGAAACCCGACAGAAAATGCCTGAACTGGATTGTGAGGTGCTTTCAAACTGGCTTTGATTTTGAAAGAGCAAAGGAAAACTCCTCCATTTCAGGATTGTGGTGTTCAGCATTTCTTTTAAACCTTTAGCACTGAGAGAAGACCAAATGGCTGAGCTGGATAAACAAGAAGGTGGCAGCTCCTGCAGGGAAGCTCCTTGCAGCAGTCCCTGTTCCCTGGAATGGGACCCCGCTGTGTCCCGGGGAACCGGGATTTTGGGGAGGTGACAAATTCCACACCGGGGCCGCCCCTTTGAGCTGGGGAGTGGGAGGTGCTGGGGCTGCCAGGGAGGGACTGGGCTGATTTTGGTGCCTGGGGCTGGCTTTGGGTGAGCGGGCAATTCCTCTGTTCCCCAAGCTCTGCTGGGGAATATTTCAGGAATTTAAAGACTCCCAACACGTGTGAGAAGGGAGAAGAAACACAAGAGCCCTGACTGAGAACTGAAACGCTGTACAGAAACCAAGGGAAACTGAGACACTGAGGGGGGAATGATCAATAATGTTAAAAACAATGGGAAAATGAGAGGGAGAAGTCAGGCATACAAACTTCAAGGAAAAGAATGTTTCTTTATTATTCCCTGAAGTTCATTAGCAGTAGCATTTCCAAAAGGTTAAGCTGAACTGTCGAAATGAAGACTAAGAGTGTTTGTGGTAGACTTGAAAAGTGAAGTCCCCTGATGAAGAATTGGTGTCCCATTTCCCTTGGTTTGGGGTTTTCACGCTGATGATGCATTGTTGTAACACTAATGCCAAAACACCTGGTGATTCTGTCATACCTGGGGAGTATTTCTATTTCTGGAGGGATGCTGGTGTTGGTTGTTTCCCCAAATCCTCCCCAGGATGAGTTTTTGCTCGGTTATGGTGCTTTAGGGGTGCCCATAAACGTGGTCTGGTGTGACACCTGCCTGGGAACCATCAGGGCCACACCAGCCACTGCAGGGAGAGCCCTGGGAGCTGCTGGAACTGGGGCTGGAACTGGGGCTGACACCTTTGCCAAGCCTCTGGCTGTGCTCCGGGGAAGGGAAGGGCTTCGTCCTGGCCCTGCTGGGCAAAAGGTCCCTTTGGCTCAGCGAGACAATTCATTTTTTGCCACTCCAAAGTTTATTTGGAACCACAGGCTGCTTTGGGATGGAAGGGACCCTGTAAATGCTGCACTCAGGCCTGCAGGGGTGGGAGACCTCCATCAAACTCATTCTCATTGCGATGCTGTTTTAAACTCTTTTCCAAAGCTGACTCAGAGGTTTCATTCTCAGTTGTTCCCTCACTCCCACGAACCTGGGGCTGCTGCTTGGTGCCCTGCAGCCCCTGGAGGGGCACGGGCTGTGCCTGGCTGCAGGCAGGCAGGGTGGGAGCAGGGCTTGGCTCCGGTGGCAGCGATGTGCGTGGGGCAGTGGGAGGAATCCAGCTCGGCAGCAGGACGAATAAAGCACAGGCAGAGTTATCTCACTGATTTCAGGCACTTGGAGTCACAGAACGAACCGTCTGTGCCTGAAAGCCACCCGTGGGGGTGATGCTGCTCCAGGCTGGGCTGAACAAAGCGCTGCCCGCTCTGGGGGTGGCACCTCCAGCGGCGGGCACAGCTTCAGGGCTGAGCTTTCTGTGGTTTGACTCTCTTGTGTTTGAGAGGTACCACGGTGTGAGTGCTGGGAAAGAGTGTCCCCTTCAAAAATCCCTGTGCGTTAGTGGCTCCCAGGTGTCGAGGGGGCTGTAAAACGTGTGCTGGGGCTGCCATGCTGCAGCTCATCCCCTCAGCTACGCTGAGATCCTGTTCCAGAGCTGCCGAGTGCTCTGAACCAGCCCATGCCCTGGGCTTTTGGGCTGGAAAAGCTCGGAATTATTCATCTGAAGATTGAATCTGTAGGCACCCCCCACGCACGGAATATTGAAGGATTTTGGTGCTGTTTTATGATGTCTAATGAGGGCAACAAAGCAAAAGGAAAAGGGAGTATTTTGTGTTGCTTTTGGAAGCCAAAATATGAATGAATTTTCTTCTGCCTTAGGATCAGTGTGCAGAGTAGTTACCAGAGACTTCCATGCAATATTATAGACGCAAACAGATTTGACAGGGTTGTCTTTTCCCTGTGGAATTTCTAGTAAATAGAGATAAATTATCTCATCTGTTTTCTGTTTATTAGCTGGGACTGTATCAAATTAAGTGCCTCCAGTATTGCTGCGAGATGGAGCAATAATCACTACCCTCTATTTCATCATTTCTCTGCCACCGTGAGCTCGCAGGCAGTGGGACCTGAGGAATTTGCTGGCCCTGTTTGGCCACGTGTGTGTGCATGTGCAGAGGGGCTGCTTACAGGGGCTGGCTTGCAAACAGCTGCCAGAAGCTCTTCGGGTTTCTCCTGCTTCTTTCATTCCTCCTCCTGGTACAGCTTTGATACCACCTGAGTGTTTGTGACCAGACAAATTTGCTACAATACAGACATTTACAGCCAGTTAAATGTTTTCTGCGCAGAGAACCTTTCTCTGAAACAGAATATGGATTTTTGTGTAAGTGAAGCTTTGGAGCTGTGGCACAGGTTGGAGTGCAGCTCAGGGGACTGACTGGGCCCCACTTGGGCAGGAAAAACCAATTTAAGGCTACACCAGTTTGCTTGGGGTCACATCCACCTGAGGCTGGAGGGTCTCCAGTGCTGGAGATCACGGGGCATGTGAAAAGCAGCACTTCTTGTTGGAAGTGTCACCTGGAGAATGAAATGAGCCCCCAGGACAGGTTAGGAAGGCACTGCAGTGTCATGTACCACCTTCAGGTTAAACAGCCTCCCCTGCTGAGTCTGAAGCTGAGTATCTCCTAGGAGCTGTTTCAGAGAACAGGCGGTACCTGGGGAGCCCATGTCCTCAGCCTGCTTGTTCAGTCTTGTCTTGGGTGCCAGCACTGTCCTTCTGGAGTAGCACACAGGATTCCGAGTCTTCTGTCTCTATTAACGTGGTAGATTGATGTGGTTTGAGTTAATTGTGAGTCTTTGTTCAAAACTCCCCCAAACCACCTTTATTACCTTTCCCACTCCACCTTTCCGAAGGCTGCGTTAGCAATTAAAACACGGCTGTTCACTGTAGGGGCTTCTCTCCTGATCAGCCTTTGCCCGGAGGGTACAGGGGCGCGTTCGTTCCTGCTCCCAAACATCTGCTCTGTCGCACGGCAGTGCCACCCCAGCAGCTCCCCGGTGCCTGTGGGAGCGGGAGCCGCCCGGCGCCGGGCACAGCCGCGGGTGGCAGTCCTTGCAGAGAAGGTGGGGAGCAGGGATGTCTGCTCGCAGCCCCCCACCGCCCCGGGGCACAGAGCTCTTGTGAGCGCCGCGCCCCTGCGGGGGTCGCAGCAGCAGCGGCCGCGCGTCACGGGCGGAGTTCGGGCTCTCTGCAGAGCCGCTGGCGGTGGCGCCCCGGCCGCGCCAGCCTCGTCCCTGCGGGGTCCGCTCTGCCGCTGCCAGTGTTTCCAGCGTTTAGCCAGCTGTGCTCTGCCTTTGGGAGGGCTGAGTGGTGCATGTCCCACCCCCGATAAGCGTTTTGTGATGCCTCTGGATAACTGGGCTGTTCCAGCTGCAGAGAGGGCCCCGGCTGGACCTTTCCCCTTCCCTGATTTGTCGCAGTTCCCTCACACAGGGTGCAGGGGAGGGTTTAAGTGTTGCTGACTTCTCAGTGAGGAGCTTATTTTCATAGTGTTTCATTCTCCTTTTCTTTTTGCTTGGTTTATTTAGAATCACAGACTGCTTTGGGTGGGAAGGGACTTTGTAAATCATCCAGTGCCACCCCTGCCACGGCAGGGACACCTTCCCCTGTCCCAGGTGCTCCAAACCCATCCAGCCTGGCCTGGGGCACTGCCAGGGATCCAGCGGCAGCCACAGCGTCTCTGGTAACCTGTGCCAGGGCCTGCCCATCCTCCCTGGTATCTGTCTGCTGATTTGTTTTTCCCTCCCCAATCACTTTGTTCTCTTGCTGTAAACCAGCCCTGTCCCAGCAAATGGAATGTCCTGGCAGCTTGATCATCCTCATTGTGCTAATTATATTTCCTTGCTGGAACATCTTTCTCTACCTTCCACAAGCCATATGTGTTCAGCAACTAAACTAGGCAGCAGTTTTTGCATCAACAAATGTAATTCTTTGCAGCATGGGGCTCTGGCAATGAAATTCTTGGGTATTGCAGGGGTGATAATGAGAGTTTGCTGCTAAGTGCCTTCTAGAAACAATAGAAACAATTCTTTGTAGAATCAGGGGCCTAAATGAAACCTGGTTGTTTAGGGGCAGGTCCCATTCAAGGTGGCATTGCTGCAAAGGTTGTCTCTATTATCATAATATCTGGGTTTTTTCTGTGATTCGCTACAGAAAGAAGTGATGTTAAGTGAGGCAGAGGCTCTGGTGTGGCAGCCCAGTGTCACACGTTAATCCCCAGGGTTCCCAAGGCTCAGGGAGTTTATGTTGCCAGTAAAACATTACACAGCCTGGTCCTTCACAGCTTACAACTGCTACTAAACATTGCACATGCAGCATTTAAATCAGCTTTTCATTGTGTTTGGGTGCAGAGCTGTGTGCCAGCAGGGGTGGTAATTAAGTATTTGCTCTGTGCCCTGGCAGGAGAACAGAACAAAAGCATCTGTTGCAAGGGGGAGGTTTCTATCAGCTAATAATGAAAACTTTGTGAGGGCGAGGAGAGTTAAATACTGCAATAAATAGTCCCTGAATTTTGTAGGATCCCTGTACCTCTCTATCCATAGGTTTTTTGGGTGTTTTTTTGGGAGTTGTGCTGACACACCTTTATTGCTGGCTCTTTGTGTCAGTGGGGTGGACTGGAAGAATATTTTACACTAATTTTTTATGATCCTATGTCAATTTTTTTGCATATAAGCCCAATAGAAAGTCTTGTAGAAAGTGACTTAATGTCTGGGTTTTTAATCCTCATCACAGTTAACAGGTATCCAGAGTGATTCTTGTACATGTGCTCTGTTTAAATAAAATGTTCTCGTGGTGTTGACCTGTTTTACCTGAATCCATTCAATACTTGTGTTGTTGTTGATATTGGATTTTTTTGTCTGTATGTTTTGTCAGCGACTGAAATGTGATTTAGAAATCCAATAACACTAATGTGCTGCAGAAATATGGCTTTATTCACTGACCAGGGGTAACCCACCAGAAGTATTGCTTTAACGTTAAAGCTGACCTTTTCTGTTATTTGGCAGAAAATCCACAATTGCAGAAGGAAAGAGACCTCCTCTTCTGGGGACAGGATATATTGCTTCAGGGTGGAAAAGACTGAGGGACTGGGCTGCTTTCCCTCTGCTAATCCAACAACATAAGGACGTTTTTGATTAATAACTTATGATAGTGCCAACACGGGTCATAATTGCCACAGAATCATGGAATAGTTTTGGTTGGAAGAGAATTTAAAGCTCATTCAGTGCCACCTGGGCAGGGACACCTCCTGCTGTGCCAGGCTGTCCAAGCCCTGTCCAGCCTGGCCCTGGGCACTGCCAGGGATGGGGCACCTGGTGCATTTTCTCCCATCAGCTTTTTCACACGTGTGGACAACAATTGACATTCATGCCAGCCCTTGAGACCGTGGATCTTTCCTGTGCTTCCATGTAGAGCTGGTTATTCTGGGATTCAGTGCACAGGTTTGAGCTGTTGTATTAAATTGTAAATGCTTCTGATGAAATTTGAGGGAAAAATATGGATCCCTCTCTAAGAGTTTTATACGGAGAGATTTGCCTCTATTCTCTGTTGTGAAAAAGGTCTTTCAAACCAAGTACAGCTTTATAACCACCAGGCAACTTCTTGAAATCATCCTATGAAGTTTAATAAAAGCCCAACATGTCAAGGAAATTATGCAAAAGGATGCAAAGCACTCTAAAAGAGAGGTTCCTTTTTCTGCTAAATCCAGTATTGAGAACTTCCAAGTTCTCTGTAAAAATATGCTGATGTTCTTTTATAAATATCATGTACACTTTATAAATATTTTATGAAAAATATTAATGCTTTTCTTTAGAGGAAAGCTTTTGAGGCTTTTAAGCACATCAGAGTTGCTTTTTCTAGTCCTCCTACACGGTATCATTTTCCCCTCTGGTTTTGTCCTTATGCAGAGCGTTCCTGAGGAAACAGAGGTACCTTAAAATCTCTCCATGAAATCAGCTGAGGAACAGCATCCCAGAATTGTTAAGGTTGGAAAAGACCTTTAAGATCACCAGGCCCAACCATCAACCCAGCACCACGTTCACCATCAAACTGTCCCCAGACTGTGCCACAGCCACAGCTTTTGGATGCTGCCAGGGATGGAGGCTCCTCCACTGCCCTGAGCAGCCTCTTCCAACGCTGTTACCACAAAGAATAACCCAGAATCACTTTTTCCGTGTGGAAAGCTCGAAACCACGGCCAGTCTGCCATGTCCCCAGTTAATTGCTGCAGCAGAGTGGCCTCGGGGGGATGAGCTGTCCTGGCAGGTGCTTTGTGAGCTCTGTTTCTTGCTGTGCTTGGCACACAGCCACTGGCCCTGTTCTATTGCTGAGTGTTGATGGGCAATAACAGCTCTGTGGTTTCAGGAGCGCTGCACTGGTTGGCTCCAGGCAGTGATGAGCAATAAAGGCTGAAAGACTTTACCTGGCTCTGCACAGCCCTGGTGTGTTAATGGCAGCGAGATCTTTGTGCAGCAGAGTGTTCTGTGAGACGGCCGTGGGGCAGGAGAGCATCGACTGCGCTCTGAGCCACTGAAGGGTTTGGTACCCCCGGCTACCAGCGTGTCTGTGTGGACACCAGCAAAAGCCTGAGGGAAGAACTCAGGCATGTTTAGAGCAAGAGAGAAAGTTTTCTCACAGTTTTGCCAGCAGTGTTTATAAAACGGTTTCTAAAACTATGAAACCAGTCTTGCAGCTGGTGTGATAAAACCATTATTAGTCAACCAAGAGTTGTAGAGTGTGTTTATCTTTCTACCCAATAGTACAATACCTGTCCACAGGGATTATAAAGATGGGTGCTTTTCAAATAAAGTCAGTTGGAGCCTGATCTGCGTTCTGGGAGTTTTGTCTTGTTCCCCCTGCATAACAGCAGGAAACAACCACATCTGTGGGCTGCTGGCATTTGTAGCCACGATCCCAGCAGCCACGAGCAGCTGAGTTTTGCTCTCTCCCCTCCACCAGTGTGAGGTTCTGGCTGCCTGCTGTGTCCAGAACCACCCACGTTCCCATGCTGAGCAACCACAGCTGGGCACCTTTAGTGGGGCTGATGTTTTAGGGGTGCTGGCACACCCTGTATGTGATTCCTGCCTCCCTCATAATTCTCCCCAGAGTTGTGCTTCATGGGTCTTCTCCTCTGGGTGTCTTGCAATGCCTAACTTTTATCTTGAGGTTTTCTTTTTTGCCAGGGGAAAACAATGGAAGTTCATTTGGCTGTTTGTGTATTGTTGATGTTCTTTTTGAGCTCTGTGAGCAGCAGCAGGAATGCTCTAAATGGCACAGGACTCTGTTTATTTGTGTATATGTCTACACCTGCCAAATCTCAATATTTTAAGAGCCTGGCCTTTTTTGTTGTAAAGTTTGATAATGTAACCTTGCTAATTTGAACATAAATGGATTTATTTTGATAAAATTAGTTTACTCCCCTGGAGTCCCTGATGCCCAGCCTCACTGGATGTGGTGTTGTCTGCTCTTTCTTTCTCCCCTTGCCCTTTCCTCCCTTCCCACCCCAAAAGGCAAAGCCCAACCACCCCTTCTTCATTTGAGTTTCTCATCTCCCTGGCTGCTGCTCTGCAGGAGAACTTGTTCCTGACACGTTCCTGCTGCTCATAATGAGCCTTCACTCAGGGGGCTGATCAATAGCAGAGCCCAGCAGGTCTGTCTCCATTACTTGTTTTCTCTATCTTGAATCTGCCAAGACAGATTAGAATATTGCCAAGGTCACTCGATAGCCTGCGAGTGAAGGCAAAGAGATCTGCCTGGCTTTTTTAGGGCAGACTGCAAAAAGGCAAGAGCACAGCTAAAAATGAGTGTGCAATGGCAGATTAAATCTGCACAGAGGGGCCTGAGTGAACTTTGGACACAAGCTCCACATCCCCTGTCAGGGGCAGGTGGTTGTTCCTGCTGGGGGGAAGTGTCCTGGAAGGACTCATGGGAGGAAGCAACAGGAGATTCAGGAATTGAGGGAAGGGGGACTCGGGTGCCCTGTGGTGAAATCAAGGAGGGAGCCAATCAAGGATGATGTGTTTTCGTGGTGGCAGAGATGGAGCTGTGGGAGTCAGGGGGCTGAGAGCAGCTTTGTGCTGCTGGCATCCTCCTGCTGACCCACAGGGACTGTGAGAGCTGCTGGGGGGGCTGAGGGGCTCCAGAAGCCTCTGGTGAGCTGGGCTCTTGTGGAGCTGAGATGCAACTGCTCCTCAGAAATGAAGAAAATTTATTAAGAAAAGTATGAGTCATTTAAAGTCTTTCTTTTTTTTTTTTTTTTTTTTTTTTTGTTTG
>WEKY01028451.1:284256-300782 GCA_013390045.1 Picathartes gymnocephalus | reverse complement strand
TTTTTTTTTTTTTTTTTTTTTTTTGTATTGACAATGGGTGAAGTGACAGAGGGATGGTTTCTAGGAAGAGGCAATATATTTTATGGGTCTGGCTGCTGGAACAGGGACAGCAGACTTCATGGCTTGTGTGTCTGAGAGCTTGTCCTGCTTATCTTCCCCCCAGCTTCCAGCAGTTGATCTAATAAAATACGCTGTCTGTATAAATCTTGCAGCCTCAGATCATCATGTCTGCCTCAGAGCAGCTAATAAAACAGCAGACAGAGTTCCCTAATATTGTTACCTCATTTAAAGGTTCGTCATGGCCACTCCACACAGACAAGTGCAGTGTCTGTGAATGCTCAGGAGTCTTGCACAGAAAACTCTGAGTTGTGGGTTTACCTGGCTTTGCAAATAAAACTGAAATAATTGCTTCCATAACAAAACAAAAAACTCTCTCCACTCTTTTCATCCAAACTTCTCTTGAGTTTGAAGCTATTTGATCTGCAGGAGATAAAACCCCCCTTCCTCTGCCCTGGGAGATGTAGCTGTGTCCAAGCCATAATTCTGCTTTTATCCTCACTAGATTGGTAGTTTGGTTTAATTTCAGTCTGGTGATTTCTAAGCTGTTAAGTAGCAGTGTGCAGTTAATTGCTGTCTTGGCCTGGCACCAAAGCAGCCAGGACAACTCTGCTGGAAGGAACAGGAGCTGTGCAGGTTTTTCCAAGGCATTTGGAGATAACAGGATCCTTTTGATTTCCTCTGCTTCCCCCTGGCCACGAGAGCGAGGCCACAGTGTCAGTGATGGTAACGGGTGAAGGAAGTTGTGTTAATTACTTGAACTGTAGGAGAGAATCTCACATAATTATCTGTGGATGCTGTTAAAAGCCTGAGCAGAAAAACCCAGGCATATTAACTGCAGTTTTGAGAGAGAGAGAGAAAGCGTTCTCACGGTTTGCGGTGTAGTTTGTAAGATCAGTACAATTCAGGAATGTAAACACCTGTGCAGCTGTGCATTTCCATAAAGAGGTTGGACTTTTGTTGTTATCCTTAACTGACCAGTAGGTTTAAGAGGATGGCAATGTTCTTAGCCAATAATGAGATACCTAAGTCCGTGTGTGTAAAAGACGCGGGACTTTGAATAAAATTCAGTTGGAACATGTCAAGATGGACGAGTGCCTCTGACTTCTTTATGCCACATCTCAGAGAGAACAGCGACAATTATCTGTGAGAAAAACCCCAACAGTTAATTACAAACTGCCACAACTTCCACTCAGAATTGTTCTGTGTGACCTAAAGGCTTCAAAGCCCTGTTTGAGCAGCCTGACTCCACAGTGACCAAACCACTGGCTGAAACAGGCAGCGAGAAGAGGCCCTGCTTTGCGTGTCTGTGCTCATCTTACGGCTCCCCCCGCGCTCCTGGCTGACGGTACAGGTGCTGATCGCAGCCTGAGCTCAAGCTCCGGCCCAGCGGGAAAGGAGCGGAGGGACGGAGCTTGTCCGAGAGCAGCTCAGGGCTCTGAAACACACTCTGAGCTTCTCCTTCCCAGAGCTGGTCAGCAAAAGGCCTTCAATATGGTTGGTCGGATGTTCATGCTCTGATTGGCCCGAATTTCCTGTGCTGCGCTCTGATTGGCCCGAATTTCCCGTGCTGTGCTCTGATTGGCCCAGAGTTCCTGTGCCGTTCTCTTTCCTGGAGCTGGTCAGCATAAGGCCTTCAATATGGTTGGTCGGATGTTCATGCTCTGATTGGCCCGGATTTCCTGTGCCGCGCTCTGATTGGCCCAAATTTCCTGTGCCGTGCTCTGATTGGCCCAGAGTTCCTGCGCCGTTCTGTTTCCTGGAGCTGGTCCAGCCAAGGGCTTCAGTCCGTCCGTGCGTGCCCAGGTTCGATGCTGTGGGCTCAGCCCTCAGAGTGTCCCCGCGTGTCCCCTGGGTGTCCCCAGGCTGCAGGAGCCGTTTCCTCTGGAGCTCTCTGATGGCTTTCCCGCAGTGCAAGGCCTTGCCCAGCTCTCTCCTCCCTCTCCCTCTTTGGTTTCCAGGCCCCCGGGCAGTTGGAATTTCACTTCCACGCCCAGCTAGGGGTGAGGGAAATGGCAGGAGCTGCTGGGGTCTCTCTCCTCCCTCCTCTGAGAGGCTGTGTTTGCTGGGGCTCTAAGAGCTTCTCCGGGCTCTGCCAGAGGATCTCAACTGAAATCGGTTTAATTTGAGGAGAATCCTTTCTGTTCTCAAAGCACTCTTTGGAGCCAATTCTTTCCCATGCAGGGTGTGATTTTTGTCATGTGAAGACTTGACACAGGATTGTCCTGTGGGTAAAGGCTTGGCCAGAACCGGAGGGAAAGGTGCTCACAAAGGGTTTTTGTTTGACTTGGGATGCACCTTTAGGTTTTCCTTGTTGCTTAACCTCCTGTCTGTGACATGGGAAGTGATTCTCCTTGCCTTAGTGGGCTTTTATAAGAATATATATTTAGAAAGTCATGAGAAATGCAAATTGTGGGGCCATTCCTTGGCCAGGGACACAGATGAGCGCTCTGGAACAGCCAGCAGAGATGGAAGTGTTCCCTTCTACGTGCAATGGTCTCAGTCTGCAGGCTGACTACACCTCAGGTTATCCGTTGGTTGCTCGTTTGTCGTGTTGTGTTGCACGCTATGAAATCAGTTCAGGGTGTGAGGGAGTGGGATGCAGGAAACTGCAGCTCTGCTAACGCAATATGGCAGCACGTTTGAATGCATTATTTTCACTTCATGGAACCACAACTGGGTCTGACAGCGGTGGGGCTGGTGGAGGCTGGGACGGGGCAGTAACACAGATCCCACTGCCAGTGGGTTTTTCTTAAATGAACCTCAGCATCATCCTCCATTGTTTTAAAAAGAAAGCTAAATTTATCTTTTGAGGTGAAAAATTGTAAAGCCCACATTGAGTGTCTTTTTTTTCCTCTATTTTTCTCTCTTGAAGCAACTAAACCTGCTGGTTTAATTTAATTTAGATTGCCCAGAGAAGCTGTGGCTGCCCCTGGATTGCTGGAAGTGCCCAAGGCCAGGCTGGAGCAGGGCTTGGAGCACCCTGGGACAGTGGGAGGTGTCCCTGCCGTGGCAGGGGTGGCACTGGATGGGCTTCAGCATCCCTTCCAACCCAAAACGTTCTGTAATTCTATAATTTAATATACTTCTCTATCACTACTGTTGAAGCTTTGGGGCAGGAAGTAGCTGGGGATGATTTTGGTGCTCGCCATGGTGATTTGTATCTGTTTTCTGTTGTCTCTGCTTTGTTTGATGTTCTAAATGTGTTTCAGATGGATATCTCTGCTAGGAGGAGAATAAACACTGCCTTAACTAAACGCTATCGGTGTTTGGACAGGTGTGCAGCAGGGCTGTCAGTCAGTGTGGGTACCTGCGCCGGGGATGCTGGGGACTCTGAGAAAGGGCACTCCTGTTACAGCTGGGCAGGGCAGAGGTGCCGGAGCCGTGGCTGCCCTGCAGAGCTCCTGCCTGGGGGTGTCCCTGCAGGAGGCACGGCTGGCCTGGCTGGGACAGGGACCTGCTCTGGCTGCAGGACGGGAGGCCAGAGCTGCTCGGGGGCTGGCCCTGCTCCCAACCTCTCCCGGGGGAGGACACAGCTCTGGGAGCCTGCAGGGAAGGCTGCTGACACCAACAACTCTGCTCTCCAGCTTCTCTTTGTTTCCTTCCCTTTTGCCCAGCTGAGATGTGATTAACTCTGTCAGCTCTCTGGAGATTAACTGCAACTGTAAACACTGAAATTACTTTTGAATTTTAAAAGTGAGGTTATTTAGACCTTGAGGAAGAGATAGGAGCCCTTGGAACGTTGCTTAGCTTGGTCACAAAAACCTTTGCATCCTTGCAGATGGAAAAAAACGGTTTGAGTGAATGGAAATTGTTTGTCCTTTTTCTTGTGATTGTGTCACTGAGTTGTTGGATTTGGTTTTATTTTAAGTTCTACGATTCTGTGATCTTGTAGCAGTGAGGATCCTGGAGCTGCTTTGGGATTATGCTGGGCATACGAAATGCTGAGTGGCTGTAAGGCCATTGGCAATAATCTGTGTGGTCACTAATGACTGATCTGGAGATGATTTTTACAGGGCTGTGATTTTCCATGCCCAGTGCTGAGGTCTCTGTGCCCACACTCGTGTGCCAGCAGCAGCTCAGGGTTGCAGCCCTCACCCAGCAAACTCCTCTGATGGAATGTTCACCTTGGTCTTGTCCTTCCCAACGGGCTCTGGGATGAGTGGCTATAAAAACAAGCAAGTGCTCAGTTTTAAGGAGGTTTTTCCACCCCTGAATTTGTTTGCATGTGTAACTCACTTCAGCTTGTCTTTGCAAATGTGGTATTTTTCTTCTAAAGGGCTTTGCACGGTTCTGGGGAAAGATTTAAGTGTGTCAGAGGAGGAGTAATCGAATGGAAATACAAATGGAAGCTGAGGCTGGAGGCAAGTTGTGACAGCTTGGACCTGTTGCAGACTTTCAGTAGCTAATTATTGAACTGTTTATTCCGTTAGAACTAGACCAATGGTGTTTGAATAATTAAGAATTTGCCTGGTTGGTGGCACGCTTTGTCTCTCATTCGGGTGCATTTGGGGGTGTCAGAGCCGTGCTGTGAGACGGGGTTTGTCCCTTCTCTCCCTTCCTGGGGCGTGTTTGTGCCCACACTTCCCTGGGGCTGTTTCACTCCAGCCTCCCTCAGGGCCTGGGAAGGTTTTTGCAGCTGGCAGCTGCGGGATGCCCTGGGGGAGCAGAGCTGAGGGAAGCTGCAGGGATGGCCCTGGTGGAGGCGCTCAGCCCCCCTGGCTCCTCACGGCGCACTGTGCTGCTCCCTGCCTGCCTCCGTCTCTGCCTCTCTGCACAGAAGGCGTCGTTGCTCCGGGAACAGCCTGGGGATCCTGGCAGGCAGAGAAAGAGGGAGACAGCACTGCGGGTGTGTGCAGCCTCCACTCCCCAGGATTTTCACTGGCAGTGAAACACTTCTCCTCACAGAGCCTGCCCTGCCCTTAACATCCCTGAGAACTGAGCAAGCTTCTCCTTTATGTTTCAATATAAAACAATGTCACATAAAACTGGGGAGAATATTTAGTAAGAATATAAAGGTGTACAGTAATAGAGGATATACGTGTTTTTATTGGGTTTCCTGGTGTTACAATAATAGTCATCATTTTCCTCAAGGCATTTTCTTGTAGTGAGGAGAAATTGTAACGCTGAACCCTGATTTTTAGGTGGATTCCTTACAGCAAGCTGGGAATTCCCAGCCCTTGCCTTTAGGCCTTTGTAAACATTCCTGAACCCTTCATTCCCTCTGCTGAGAATGGGTCCTGTCCTTGCCCAGGGCTGTGTCCCATCACCAAAGCTGCACCCTCAGCACCGAATTCACGTTCTCCTGGAAGGGTGTGAGGAATTTTAGATCAAAACGAAGCTGCTGGGAGGATGAGATTATGTAAAGTTAAACACACATGGATACCTGTGTGACAAATTGGGAAGTGACTTTGTTTCCTATTTTCACAGCAGACGAGAATTGTGACATGAGAAGGAAACATGGAAGCTGCACCCAAACATTGTGGAACTGCACTGTGGAACAGATATTTTGTTTTGTAGTTGAAAGGAACAGTTTGAAAATCCCTGTCTTTCAACACGAGTTGCTTGGGAGAAGTGAGGGAAGCACAAAGCTAAACAATTATGAATGGTAACCTTTAAAAACAGAGACGTATTCCCTAACAAACGGCTTGTCTTCATTATCAGACACTCGTTAACTGAAATATTTATTTGGGATTATGGGATGTTTAAAAATGCAGCAGCTGCTCCATTTGCTTTTCCCCTTTCTGAAGATGTGATTTATTCAGTGTTAATGCCGGCTGCCTGATCAGCAGGAGGAGAAGCAGAGGGAGGGCAGAGCTGCTCTCCTGTGGGTTTTGAGCCTCCCCCGGGCACATCCATAACATTGCAGGACATCAAACCCGTCTGGGGCTGCCTTGGGGACCTCTTTGTGTCTCCTGCACGTGGAACAACACACGCAGTTTGGGAGGGGCTGGCTTAGAAAAGGGGTGAGTTATTACCTCTACAAAAGAAGTTTATAGTTCGGTTCATGTGTGTGACAATACTGAGGAGGAAAAGGAACAGGATGATCTAAGATAGGAGAGAGGGAAGAGCCAGTGATATTTCTTACACACTGAGTGGCTTTGGAGCCTTCATCTGGAGCTAATGTGTGGTTTTCTGCCCAGTCCAGGCACAGCAGGTCAGGTGTTGCACCGGGGATGTGTCTCTGTCTGACAGAACCGGCTGCTCTTGTGCCCCTGGGCACTGCCCTGTGCTCCTGGTGCTGCTGGGCATTGCTGCTCCAAGCCCCGTGATGAGTGGGGTTGCACAGAAATGCCTTTGTGCCTGAGAGGCCCGGGTGGGGCTGGTTTGGGGGGGCTCTGGCAGGGTGGGCGCAGGACAGCGCTGAGCCGGGGCTGCTGCCAGGGCCTGGGGCTCACAGAGAGCCCCAGCAAGCTCAGCTGGGCAGCACAGGGCACGTTATTCCCCTTCTCTGGCCTGATGGAAGTCAGGGCTTTCCAGCAGAACCCCTGGGCTGTCACCAGGGCGCTCCCTGTGCTCCCAGCAGTCGCAGCCTTGCTCTGTACCTGCGGTGGAACTCAGAATGTGTCTGGCAGCTGTGTTGTAAAACCTCTTGTGACCCTCTGGAGAGCAGCTCCCAAAGAAAGGAAGAATCATCAGAACTTATTTAGATGATGTTTTCAAGGATGGTTTGAGTTGGAAGGGACTTTAAAGGTCATTTTGTTCCCAGCCCCCATCAGGGACAGGGACACCTCCCACTGTCCCAGGTGCTCCAAGCCCTGTCCAGCCTGGCCTGGGACACTGCCAGGGATCCAGGGGCAGCCACAGCTTCTCTGGGAAATCTCTTTTCAAGGAGTTTTGTGGTAGGGATGAACCAGAGAATGCTGGTAAAGGTTTGATTCTCAGTGTCCAGCGTGAGGTGCACTGGTGGTGCCCACTGCACGGTGCTGTTGCTGGGTACAGAACTGAGCTGAAGAGCTTAGCAGGGGATAACCTGCTTTGGGCCTCTTCTCTGCAATATTAAACAGCATTCAGAGAGTGTTTTACAAAGTTCTGTTGTGTTTCTATTAAAGTAGGAGAGAGAATCTGGAGAGAGGGGGAAATGAAGGGTTTAAAGAGAAACAAACAGCCCATACAAAGACCCCAAGGTGGCTGCTCAGTTTGTATTGACAAAACTTCAGAAAATCGACCACCAGGAATTTATAAACTGTCAGGTGTTTTCAGGGGCTTCAGTACCAGAAAGCTCTGGGTTTACAGGAGACATAATTATTGCCACCAGCAGGTTCATGCACCTGTCTGTTACTTCATGGGAACCCAGAAATAAAATGTGGGAGAAGTTTAGATGGTGTTGGAAGAGCTGCAGAGGTAAAAGATGAACCTCTCTGAAGAGTAAGAGGAACAGGACTAGAAATGCTGCTGTGACCTTGGTGTTGGCCACGGAGAGATGTGTAGGCATAAAATAATATAAAATAAAATACCTGGTGTGTGCACAGGGCAGGGGGAGCCAGTTCTGCTCCCCAGCGGGTCAGAGCTGCTCACGAGTGGGTCTGACTCTTGTCCCTCCCTCTGCAGGGGCAGAAATCCCCCCATTTGACCCAAATTCAGGCATTTCCCACATCAGCAGTGCAGCTGTAGCTGGCCAGACAGGAGCTGGGCTCTCTGTTCACTTTCCTGGGGAGGAGGAAGGTGCCTGCACAGGTCAGGCTTGTGAGAAACCTGAGACATCAGGGCTCCTGACAAGCTATACATCCCCAGCTCTCACATAAGCTGAGCATGAATATTAACCTGTCAAAAACCACCTAGGAAAGAAATTGACCTCATTTGCAGATAGCTAAAAGGAATTTTCTTCTCAGACTCACAATGTTATGAACATTTTTCGTTCATAGAAGCCATCGAGTGTGACACAAACTGTACAGATATAGGAAAATCACTTCTTGTCATTTTCCTCACGTAATTCTTCCATTTTCGCTACATCAAAATGCGAGTGGGACAGACAAACCCTGCCTGCTCTGGCTGGCGTTGCCCAGGGGGCCCCTCGATACCCCACAGTGACACCAGAGGTGGCACCGAGCCCAGGCTGCTTCCCCCAGCTGCCCGAGGTTTGTATCCCACCTGCCCAGGCCCGGGAATGGGCTGGGACAGCAGAACCTCTGCTGTGTGTGGGACACAGAGTGAGCTGCCAGGGGTCGGGGGGGTCAGGGTGCCCCTGAGTGCATGGAGGTGCCACCCCTGCCTGTCCCCGGGACACGGGGACATCGCTCTGTGCTCGGAGGTGCCACCCCTGCCTGTCCCGGGACACGGGGACATCGCTCTGTGCTCGGAGGTGCCACCCCTGCCTGTCCCGGGACACGGGGACATCGCTCTCTGCTGCCTGGGGCTCTGCTTGGGCAGCTGGCAAGGCTGGGATGGGGCAGTGAGTTTAACCCGTTCTCCCATCTGAAGGGATTTTTCCCCCAGATCGGGAATTGGTGTTTGGGATCTCTGGGTGCTGCTGCTCCCAGCGTGCCATAAATGAGCCCCAGCAGGTTGGTGCCTGCGGGATCTGTTGCTAAGGTGACACAAACCGGCTTTTGCTTCAGCTGCTGCAGAGCACAGTTCAGCAGGAGGTGCTCAAATGAAGCTGAATTCGAACCTTTTTGCATTCTTTCACCCTGAAGTAAAAATAATTTTGTTTCATGGAGGTTTGGTTGGGCAGCCCCCCCTGAGCTGGGGTCGTTCCTAGTCCAAACAAAAGCATCGCTCTGTGCATCTGCGAAAATGTCTCTGTGCTTGAGAGGGGAGAACAACCTCACAGAGCGTATTTGCTGTAATCTGTGTTTTAGTGCTTAACGTGCTGTTGCACAGGAAAGCGCCGAGGTGGAAGGATGCTAATGGCTGTGTTTGTCAGGGATCAGAAGAGCAAAGCTTTGATGATCCCTCCGTGCTGTGCAACTGCTCAGCTCTGCCCTGCCTGCCCATCTGGCCTGGAAATGATTGTTCTTTCAGCACTTGAAGGAATAAATAACTGCAGAGGTTTGCCAGCAGAGCTGCCTCGTTTGTGCAGTAGCACTTGGCACTGGGAATCGCCTCCCCTGCTCAGCTGTGCCGCTGTCAGGGCCGGGCAGAGCTGCAGGAGAGGCAGCAGCTCCCACTGCAGGGCAGCAGATGCAGCCGGGCTCAGCCTGAGGCTCTGGGAGCCTTTTCCTCGGCGCTCCCAGCAGCGCTGCTGCCCTCTGTCCCTGCAAGCCTCGCCTCCCTTTCCCTCCAGGGCCAGCAGCCTGCTTTCTGCAGCTTTATCCCCACCTGCGAGGGGTCCCTGGCGTTTTAGGGGGCTGCAAGGCCCTGGCCAGGCTCTGCCAGCTCTGCAGGGCTGCTACAGCGAGGCTGGGGCTGCTGGGGCTGCTGTCCCTGGGCCCCTGGTGCTGTCCCTGATTCCCCCGGTGCTGTCCCTGATTCCCTGGGTGCTGTCCCTGATTCCCTGGTGCTGTTTGCAGGTTCCAGGCTCAGGACACAGCCTGTGCCAATTCCTGCTGTTGTCGCTCTGACCCTTTTTCTCCAGGGCACTGCTGTAACTCGGTGCAGCTGCAGCAGTGCTGCCTCTGGAGCTCTGACTATCTGAAATGTTGCTGTTCTGGTTTACTGTTTCTCCTGAGGTGCCCCGGGCTGCTGTTGAAGAGCGTTTAGCCGGGCTCTGGCTGTGCTGGGTGAAGGCACCCGGTGTCTCTCTCCTCCCAAAGGCCAGGCAGCCCTGGCTGCCTCCCGGCGCCAGTGCCCCTCTCGTCGCAGGGAAAGCCCTCCTGCCCTGAGCAGGACCCGCCGTGCCCCTCCAGGGGCTCTGCTGCCTCTCCCAGAGGGCTCCCGGTGTGGCCCGAAGGAACAAACCTTTCCAGCCCTGGTTCCTGGTAAATTATTTCATGCTCTGCAGGGGCACCTCGGGCTTGCAGTGGCTCCACTGTCAGGAGACAGAGTTTGCCTCTGTTTATCCCTTGGCTGTGTGACCCGGGGAGTCTGTGGGTTTAGAGTCTGTCACACACAACTCAGAGGAGACAAATCCCCTCGTAGTTAATCGTACATTGGACACAAATCATTTACAAATCCAGAGAGAATGTTCTCTTTTTTGAAGGTTTAGCAGTGGAGAGATTTAAAACCAGGGCATTTGAGCTGAGTGCCAGGTTTAATTTTCACTTATTAAGAATATTAGTTAGGATGCTATTTACTTAAGAAATCTGCTATTAAGAATTTATTCATAGCAAATGCAAGTACCTCTGAAACCTTTGTTCTCAGCTGAAACAAAATGCTTTGTGGGATTATTCAACGCTGCTCTGTGAGCTTTGAATTTCAAACAAGAGTTAGGTTCAGAAGTGTCCCAATGGATGGAGGAGACCAAGGGGGACCCCCTGTGTGACCTTGAACGAGTCACTGCAGTGCTTAACACTTCAGCTGCTACCTGGATTTGTGAGATGAGATGTTTACAACTACTGACCTTGTAAAAATGGAGCCAGAATTAATTTTATTCCCCGAAGCAGGACTTTGGAACGCTTTGTGTCAGCAGCAGCACACAGGATCCTGTCTGCAGGTTGTGCTGTGCCTTGAAATCGGAGGTGGCTGGAGCTGATCCTTGGTTCTGCTCTGTTTTCCCGGGTGGCTTTGCAGGGTGCCTGATCTTGTCATGTTCCAGTGTCCATTTGTGTTTGTTTTTATTCTCTGAATCTCCTCTTTTTCTTATTTCCAGAAATCGTAGGAATAAGGGTGCAATTGCAGGAGGTCGGACACAATTTGTGAAAGCAAAGTTGTATGTTTGAAAACCTGGGTGTATTCTTGGTGCTGAGTGTGTTTCACCTCACAGGTTTGCACTTAAGACATCTTTATGTTATTGGAGTACAATTAGAAATGAATGGAGTTCACCTCCCTCCGCAGTGTTAGTTAAATTCTCCATATGCTGGTGGGTTAAATGGGTATTGAACTGTTTAACATTAATTAAACAGCCAAGGCTGGGGAGAAGCCAGGAGCACACTGTCCAATTAAAGCAGTTGCCTGTGTGAACAGCTGCCCATAAATCAGCTTCTCTTGTACACATAACAATTGTTAATTGAATAATTGCTTAAAATTCATCTCTTAATTTTTCCTCGGGAAATGCATCACGTTGAAGCATTGAATCTTTGAGCGTGTTTTGATTTACCAAAGCTGAGGTGCAACCTGTGGGTTAGCAGGGACAAAAAAGAGCTCAGGCTGAGGCTCAGCAGGAGGGGTTTGGGGTGTGTGGAGAGGACAGGGGGATTTGGGATTTGGGGTGTGTGGACAGGGGGATTTGGGGTGTGTGGACAGGAGGGTTTGGGGTGTGAAGGAGAGGACAGGAGGGTTTGGGATTTGGGGTGTATGGACAGGAGGGTTTGGGGTGTGTGGACAGGGGGATTTGGGGTGTGTGGACAGGGGGATTTGGGATTTGGGGTGTATGGACAGGAGGGTTTGGGGTGTGTGGACAGGGGGATTTGGGATTTGGGGTGTGTGGACAGGGGCGTTTGGGGTGTGTGGACAGGGGGGTTTGGGGTGTGTGAAGAAGAGTCAGAAGCTCTGTGGGAGCCCTTTGGTGTGGCAGGGGTCAGGGCAGAGCTGTGACTCTGGGTTTTGTGGCTCAGAGGTCGGATGTGATTCGGCAGATCTGAAATGGGCCCCGCTGGGGTCTCTGCAAGTCTCCCTCTGGGGTCAGCAGTGGTTTTGTCCTGCCGTTCTTATTCCAGTGTAGGGACACGTCTGCCACAATTAACCTTTCCTTGACCAACCCAGGCAACGCTGGGCATGGGCAAGTATCAAGATTGTACAATTTTTCTCTGCTGCTGTTCAAAAATTTGGAGTTCTTTAAGCTCAGATTCCTAACAAGGAACACCATGTACTTCAGACTTTTTCACGTGATCTGGGAGAAAAGCATCAGCTCGTGTTTGTTCTTGCTGGGCTGGAAGTGGCTCCCTTATGTGTGTCAGGGAGCCTTTGGCACTGTGGGGAAGAGCACCCCAAGGTTAGTAAAGCTTTTATCTGTCCTGTTTGCTCTATAATATGAAAGGAAAATCTGAGTCTGCATCTTTAGCTGCTGTAGGTTTGTGAAATTCCTTTGAAGTTGGCACTCTGGTATGCATACATAAAGAATCAGAATAATTTCAGTGAAAATCTGCTAATACAGATGTTTTCTTCTTTATAACAATAACAATGAATTTTGATCACTCCTAAACAAGATCAAAGGCATTAGAATCTCCTCTTTGTTTCAACATTATAATGAAAACACAATTATACTTAAAACACTTGAAGTGGTTGAAGATACAGTAGCTGAAAGAAACCTCAACTGCCTCAGTATTGGGCTGCAATAACCTGGATTATCTGTGGCTGCTGGGATTTGCTGAAGGGAGAAGCACAAATGACTCAGGACAGGAAGTTCAGTTGTTCTCTGCAGCGCTAAAAGTCATCAGTGTGCACTGGGGAATACAACAAGCAAAGGTTCCTTCTTGAAATCACCCAGCAATGGGAAAAAAAGAGGAATTCTTCATTTCTGATGGGGGCGCAGTGGCTTCAGGAATGAGATTTTCCCGTGCCTGGCCGTGTTTGGGTGGTGCTGGACAAGGGCAGAGCCCTGTCCCGGGTGTGTCTCACCTGCTGCTCCTGTGCACCCACTGCCAACCCCCCTTTTGCTGTCCCAGCTTTCCTCTCCGAGAGCAATCTGGGGCAAGAATCCCTGCTCTTCAGCCCACTCCATCAAACCCCTCTGGGGCCGAGACTCTGGCTGATTTTCCCTTGAGATGCTGAAGCCTTTGAGCCCTTCCCTTGCCCCCATCCCAGTCTTGTTCTGTTCACTGGATCCTGGAGCGGTTTCGGTTGGAAGGAACCATAAAGCTCATCTGGTTCCACGGGCAGGGACCTTTCCCTGGGGTGGGTCTGCAGCAGGGCACGGGGCCAGGGCCGGGTTTGTCACCTTCCCAGGCCGGGCAGGACACCAGGGGCCCCAGCCCAGCTGTTCCCATGGCCCAGGAGAGGCTGGGAGTGGAGCAAACCCGCAGCACGGCTCTGTTCCGCCGTGGCCACCCCTGCTCTGGATGCTGAGGAGTGCATCCCTCCTCGTCCCAGACAAAGGCACGCTGGGAAGCGAAGCTCCTGGGGGCTGGGAGAGGTGGCAGCTGCTGAGCTGTTCCCTCAGGAGGGCACGAGGAGAGATGTCAGAGCGTTTTGTTTGATCTACCCATACCGGGCTGTGCTGGTCAGACTGGACTGGACGTGGTGGAGGAAAGGAGCCCCTGGCAGCTGCCAAGAGCCCTCTGCAAGTGCTCCTCTGTCAGAGCCACCGGGCAGCTCTTGCCACCCTCCCATCAGCTGAACTGGATGCCTACAGAGGTGGTAATTACAAATCCCAGCCAGGCTGCACAGCCTCGTTTGTCTCTGTTTATCATCAGAGCAAGAATATTGATCCTTACTAAACCATTAAATATCTTTGCAGAGGAAGAAGAAAATCAGATTAATAAAGGTTGACACGCATTGTGGAATGTACTTCTCCATGAAAGTCGGCTTTGGCACGAGCAGAGATGACAAATGGAATCACTCTGTGACCTGGGACAGATGGGATCTCGAGAAAGCAGCTTGGGGTTTTTATTACTCTGCTCTGTCTTTGCATTTTGGAGCCAGCTGAGTCCCTTTGTGTGCGGTGTGTGCAGCTCTGGGGTTTGATGGAGCCCGGGGGCAGTGGGCTCAGGGACGTGAGGGAGCTGTGACGGAATCCTGCTGAACAAACCCTGCCCCGGGGAGGGGGGCTCTGAGCCTGTTCCAGGAAAAGGCTGGGAATTGCCTGCCTGGAGCCTGCAGTGCTGCGCGTTCTGCAGCCACTGCCTGTTCTCACCGGGGTGGGCACAGTCAGATCTTTTACCCGCTGCTGCAAGATCAGGTGTTACACTTGTCTCAGGCAGCAGAACGCGGACATTTAACCCAGACCGGTATTTCCCTTGCTGTACCCTTGGAAACTGAATTTTGGCAGCAGTTTGACCAGTACCTTCTGCCTAAGAGCATTGTTACCAACTTCCCTTCTAAGCCCCTTTCATCCAGCTCCCGTTGTAGAGAGAAACGGCCGTGCAGGAGGAGGCTCGGTGCCCCCAGGCTGGGTTTGTGGCTGTGCACGGAGCTCTGAGCACAGCTGGGGCTGCTGGCACGGGCAGAGCGGAGCCAGGGCAGGCCGAGCTGCAGCGGGGGCTGCTGCCGTGTCTGTGCGGCCAGGACTGACCACGGCCCCGAGCAGACCCGCTCCGCAGGTGGAGCTGCTTGCAGATACCTGTGATCAGCAAAAGCCTTTAGTGGCGGAGCTTTAGCCCCAGTTTGGGTTTGCACGCACGCCAATTAGGAGAACCTTGTTTTGTAGAGATACAGTCTTTTCTATTTTGAAAGCTTGACAGTTCTAATGCTCTGAAATTATTGAAGCTGACAGGTCTCCTCAAGAACTGTTTAATCTGTCAGATTCTTCCTTCTTCTATCATCTCAATCATCTAAAGACTAAAAGGAAAAAGAAAAACCTCCCAATGAGTTATTTTCTACCTTTCTTTAACGTGCCAATAATTACAGAGATTTTTGCTTGTGGTAGGAATTTCTCTTTAGAAAGAGAGAAGAGCTAATTAAAAACATCCAATATCCTAAATGATGAATTCTGTTGAAGTGCAGAGTGGTTTGCAGGTGATAATGTCAGTGTGGGTTGGAGACATGACTTACTTATTATGCTGGATGCTGAAAAGAAATTCAGCTTTACACAGTCCAGATGACCTTTCTGGATTATTTAATTTTTCTGTTAGGTTTTTTTTCATCTTCATACGGCCAAATCTCCCTTTTCTTGCAACATGAATCCTAGTAATTTTGCTGGGTGAATTTTTTCAGTTGAGGTCCTGATCAGTTTGTCTGAGGGAAGGGGCAGGTTTGGCACAAACTGGCAATGTGTTTTCTGAGGGGGGGCAAAGATGATGTAGCCGTAAAGTCTTGGGTGGGCATTGCTTGGAAATGACCACAAACCCTGCAGGTAATGCCTTGTAACCTCATAATGATTTGCAGGGACTCGAAGCAGGGCTGGAGTAGCAGCCCTGGGGTTTCATTGTCCTCAGCACAGGAGTGGGAAGATGGTGAAATTCCATGAGATCTGCTGAGGTGTAAGAAAAGACATGAACGGGTGATGCCAGCACTGTGAGTTTTCTTTCATTCCTTCAGTGAAACCAGTTATTGATTGCAGGGGGAGTTTGAGTAATGGATGATGGAGAAGGGGTGGGAGCAGGAACCTGTAGGTTTGAGTTCAGCACTCTCAGATCAGCAGCTTTGGTGTGCAGGGTGTTTCTCCCGCTCAGTCAGAGCAAGAAGGCTGTTTATGATTCTGTGGAGGGATAGCAACAGGATATTACGCATTAACAGCCCTGATTCCAAATTAAAAATGAACAAGAGATGCAAACTCTCCCAATCAAAGCATTTAATTGGTGCAGGTTTCATTTTTTGAAGCTCTTAGTCCCCCACATCTGCATATATAATAGCAGGTAAATCTCCCATTGTGAATGATTGATGTGAAGATATAAACAAAAGCAACTTTGATTAATGACTTAAGATCACTCCAAAGGCATTAAAAAAAAAAAAAAAAGAATTCTCCCTCAGCTCGCTCCTGTCACAGCAAAGGCAGCAGGGCAGTGAGCCAGACCTCTCTGGGGTTTGCCCACTGCCCCCGCCCAGGCTGCTCACCTGGGGATCCCATTCGCAACCAAACTGCCCCCTGCACCTTGCCTTGTCTAATTCCAGACGGGGCAGCAAGATGGATCCTGTCCCAGGCAGCTCCCCAGTTGCTTTTCTGCTCTCATGAGCCTCCCAGTGACACTGTAAGTGGTGGGTCCTGTACATAGGAGAGAGATTTCTGCGTCAGCTCTGGGCTCTGAGTCCCGCGCGGGGTTAAGCAGTCCTTGCCGGCTGGCTGCTGCGCTGCCAGGGCGCCTGAAGGGCTGCAGCCAGGGCGAGAGCAGCCCTGGTTTGTGCTGAGAGCAGCCCTGGTTTGTGCTGAGAGCAGCTGGAGCCCACGTTTGCTCATTAGGAGTAACAAGGAATGTGCACTGTGGCACGAGCTACAGTGACACCGAGCTTGGAGAGGAATAAACAAACCCGAGCTGTGTGATGAGCTCAGCTGGGAAATGCCAAGTGATAAAGACATTTCTGCTGGGGAGGGAGCCTAATTGCTGCGGGGAGCTGTGCAGAGAGCACAAATAACCAAACCTTGCCTTCTCTGAGCTGAGAAAGCTCCAGGAATTGCAGTGGCACTCGGGGGAGCCCAGGGCAGCACTCACTGCTGCTCTGCAGCTCCCAAATGCTCCCCCTGCCACCAGGGGCCACAGGCGGTGGCCTTTGGAGTGAGCAGGGGGTTCTGGTCACTCAGGGAGCCCGGCTGGGAGAGGGCAGGGGGCTGTGGTCACTCAGGGAGCCCGGCTGGGGGAGGGCAGGGGGCTGTGGTCACTCAGGGAGCCCGGCTGGGG
>WEKY01028451.1:228424-284241 GCA_013390045.1 Picathartes gymnocephalus | reverse complement strand
GGAGGGCGGGGGGTTCTGGTCACTCAGGGAGCCCGGCTGGGGGAGGGCAGGGGGTTCTGTGCTGTCAGCAGGAGCTCCCCGGGGTCACCCAGCTCTCCTGGTGCTCTCACCAGCTGCTCTCCTGCAGCACCACACCAGGGGAGGAGATGCTTGAATATTTAACGAACACGGACATTAGACAGTGAAACTCTATTAAACCAGCAATTCACACCGCCTTGCACATCGCGTTGTTGTGTGCCAGGAGCAATTCCAGGTGGCACGGGGCCATCACTGAGGCAGGTGTCCAGAGTCACTGAGTGCAGGAAACTGGTTCAGGGCAGCATCCAGGAGAGGTGGCCCAGAAATAACCAGCAGGGCAGGTAAATAATCTGCTAAGAATCAGCGAGCAGGAGGAAGCAGCTCACTGCAGGGGGTGTCCCAGGGTACCAGGAGCTCGCTGCATCCCTCTGGTTTCCCCGAGGTTTTCCATCCCCTGCTGGCAGAGCAGCCCCACGCTGAGGCATTTTTGGGTTGTCTCTGTATTTCTTTGGAGAGCGCAGAGCTGATGGTTCACAGTGTGTTCTCCCCCTCTCTGCAGGCTGAGCACTGCCCCTGTCACTGCTCGGGGACCCCCTGGGCCCCCTGCCCTGCAGGGCAGCTCTCAGCCCAGTGACAGCCTCTGCACCACTCCCTTCCCGTGACTTCCTCAGCACCTCCATCCCAGGCTGCCGTGCTGGGTGCAGACCACGCTCTGACCCGAAGGGGGTTTTTCTGCTCAAGCCCTCCTCATTTCTTGTCGGGTGAGACGCTCCTGGTGCTCGTGCAGCTGGAGGAAATGGTGCTCCTGTGGCAGCAATCAATCTGGGAACAATTGGATGAGGGCTGGTCTCTCCTAGCTGTAGAGGCCCTGGGATTTAGGGTAACTCAATAGAAGGGAGTAATTAGGTTTATATTGGGCAGGAGTGCCCAGAGGGCTCTGCAGGGCTGGCAGGGGGGGCTCGGGGCACCTCAGAGCCCCAGTGCTGCCTGCAGGAGCTGTGCAGCTCAGCTCTCACTGCCTCTGCTGCCACTCCGTCACTCCCAGGGGCTGGCAGGGCTTTTCTTGTACATCTGTGCTCGGCTTTCATCTTGCAAATCTCCCGTGTGCTGGTGGGACCAGCTGCATCTTTCTGCAGCTTCTGAGTTTCGAGAGACGCAGCAGAGGTGTCACCTGTCAGGTGTCTGGAGGGTTTGATCAAGCTGATGCACGGAGCTCTGTCAGCAGGCACAGGGAATGGTATTTCAGCTCCTCTGTGGTGTCTCCGTTTCCTTGCTCACCTCAGCCTGCTCCTCTTCCTCCTCTCTCCTTCCTGCTCTCCTGGCTCCCCCTGCACAGGTGCCACAGGCTGCTGGCACAGCCCTGGTGCCAACACCTGGCAACGCTGACAGGTGTGTGTTTTAATGGATATCTTAGCAAAAATGACTGCAAATAACATTTAATTTAGTCTGTTTATTAATGTTTGCCACCAGGAGAGCAGTCAGTCTCTGGAAAGTTCCAGGTTCCTTGGAAGTGTGGGGGGTATAAAACCACCTGAAATAAGAGGGGAATCACCAGGGTCTGGGTTCCACTGCATGACTGGAAGGAGTTAAAACAAGCTCAAAACAACCACTGAGAACCTCCATCAAGAATAACTCCTGTGACTGAACCCAAGAGCTGCTGTGGAGCGCAGAGTGGGGGAATCCAGCAGCAGGGCTGGGGGCCAGGCTCCGCCTGGTCCTGGTGGGATCCCTGCAGCACCTCCTTGGAATGCCCTGCCCTCGCCCTTGCTGCTGCCGTGTTTTATCTCCCGGCTGAGACCCTCGGGCTGCTGAGCTCCAGGCAGCTGCTGGAAATGTGCCACTGAGGAGTTCAGGACCAGCTCAGAGCAAACACACCGGGAAGGTTTGGGATGATGCAGCTGCACATCATTTAAGGGGAAAAAAAAAAAAGAATGAAGAGGTCTCTTTGCCTTCCTTAGCAGTCAGTGGCAGGAGGAGGGTTTGCTGCTCGTGTGTTATGAGGAACATGTGGTGTGGGGTCTGTTAATGGACTTTTGTTTGTGCTGGCTCTATCTCAGAGGTGCTTTTTGGAATAATTTGCTGCATTCTGCTCCCGCTATTTGCAAGTGAAGAAAAATGGGATTCCGAGGCTTTCTCTGTGCCTTGTGCTGCAGGGAAAAGGAGCACTAATAGCCCATGAATAATTAGTGTGTTGTTCTAAGCTCATATTCTAGATGGATGCAGTCAGAGCGTGCCTGGGTTATCAGAGAGGCTGCAGGGAGCTCTGATAGCTCTGCTGGGGCTGCCTGACACTGCTCAGGACAGAAATACCTGCACAGAAACGCAGCTCAGGGACACCTGCTGCAGGCCAGATGTGGGGGTGAGATATTTGCAAAATGCCACAATCCTCCCCACCAGGATGTGCTTGCTGTGGAGGGCTTTCCCCCCACAGTCCATCCCTGAGCGTGCACTTCCCTGGAAGCTGCTTTGGCAGAGCGCCTTGGGGGATGTGGAGGGGATGTCCAGTCACAGCATCAAGGCAGGCAGGATAAAAATGTGTTCCAAGCAATTTTTCAGCCCGTTGTTATGGGTAGTATTGAGCTGCACTAGGACTGACAGCTCCTCTGGAAGGCAAAGGGTAAAACCCAGCCCAGGCACGAGAGAGAGTGTGGTGCCCTTTGGGGCTCAGGGCTGTGCTGGTTCCTGGCTCTCTGGAGCTCTGCAGCCTGCCCTGGAGCTGCTGGGTGCCCCTCAGGGCCAGGGAAGGCTGATTCCTCTGGCATCTGCTGGCATTTCTGCAGAGCCACAGCAGGGACCGGGCTGGCTCAGCCCTGGCATGGGCTGCAGCTCTCAGGTCAGCTCAGCTCATGCTGCTGCTCCTTCCTGTCACCCTCGAGCCCCACGCTCCTGGTTCTGCTCGTGACCCTTATTTTGAAAGGCCATAATGGACACCAAACTCATCTGCCAGTCCCTCACCTGGGGAAGAACCTGGATGTGCACTGGGACACTGAATCGATCTGTGTGATTGCTCCCCTCCGGTGCATTTGATAATACTGACCAGCGTAGGCAGAAGCAAGAGGAACTGGTACAATTATGTTGTTATTCTATGGGAATAGCTGTTGCATAGTGCAGGGAGAGCTGGGAGAGGCCCGGGTGGCACGGGATTGCTGTGCCCTGGCTGGCTCCCTGCCCCAGCCCCTTCCTGTTGTGCGCAGCCAGGCACTCCCTGCCCGTGCCCGGGGCAGTGGCACGAAGAGTTGTGCTTCTGCACATGGAAAGAGCTTCACAGGGGAAAAGAGACGGTGATCAGATGCTGAGTGCTGCCTGCCCTGCAATACCCAGCTCTGAGGCTGCTCTGCTGCAGCAGGAAAAGCAGCAGTGGTTAAATGTAGGTTCAGAGGAGGCTGGAGGGAAAGGCAGGGCACTGAACAAGGCCCACAGAGGGGATGGAGACAAGGAGGTAACACAACGAGTAAAGGCTGATTTATGTTATCTTGCCAGATAAAGCCCCAGATCATCTGCAATTTGTTACTTACAGTTCAGCCCTGTGAAATCAATTACCGAGATGCAATTTAATTAAGGCAGGTTAATGCTTGATCTAAGGCACTAAACCCATAAGATGTAATTTCAGTTTACTAATCATTGTAACGCTAATGGCCACTTGACATCTGCTCGGGCAAATTGGGCCGTACATTTTGGAGGCAGTCAGTGATCTCCCCACCCCAGAACGGCTCTAGGGCCGGGGACAGGGCTGGGCACCACTCACGGAGGGGACCTTTCCTTGGTTAATCCTTGCTGCTGCTGCTGCAGCTTTGGCTGTGGCCACGTCTCGGCCCAGAGCTGGGCTTGTTCTGGCCCTGCTCCTGCCACTTTGCCAGCCCAGAGATGAATTTGGACTGGGACTGGCACAAAGGGACAAGATCAGCATCGTCCAAAGGTGGTTTCATTTCTGTCTTGCTGGTCAGGTAACTTTTTCAAAGCTGGAAAGGTTTTATTGTCTTTCCTCACTGCTACAGTGGTTTCATACTTGGGAGAGTGGCTTTTCATTCTAATATAAGACTAATTAAATGTCCCTAAGGCAGAAAGATAACAGATCTTAGATTTGGGAAGAATTTGCGTGTTCTGTGCTCAGTGCAGTCACTTTTTATCAGCATCACAGTCCTCACAGGTGTTGTGGTGCAGAGCTGGGTGAGCCAGCTGTAAAAGCTGGGCTTGGCTCCTTTTGACTCCCAGGGAATTCTGATGGGGTGTCAGGGCTTTGTACTGAACAATGATTTTAGGGTCTCCGATTAGAAATTCATCATTTTTATGTCTAATAGTTAGGGGTGTGTTTGAGTTTTTCAGTTAAAAATCCAGCTCTGTCCTGCCCAGAGCCACAGGAGTGGATGCACAGTGTCCTGCACAGGCTCGGAGCCTCCCTGAGGG
This sequence comes from Picathartes gymnocephalus, assembly GCA_013390045.1. Taxonomy (NCBI): domain Eukaryota; kingdom Metazoa; phylum Chordata; class Aves; order Passeriformes; family Picathartidae; genus Picathartes; species Picathartes gymnocephalus. The sequence goes on along the minus strand of WEKY01028451.1, from coordinate 279,819 downwards.
AATCACATCAGCCCCTCCCTTCATCAACCCCAGGCCACTGTTTGTCTTCTCAGACCCAACAGAATCTCCCTTTATTCACTTTAATGCAGCCCTCACTGTCGTCGGGGGTGTTGGTGTGAGTGGGGCCTTGGATCTCTTCCTAGCTTCAGAAAGTTTTTATACTGTAATTTCCAAACTGGTGTTTGTAATTAGTCCATAAAAGAAGGTAATATGTGAAAAGTGTTCGGCTGCTCTTGCCAGGATAGAAAATATACATTGTAATGCATTCAGAAAACATTCCAAGGGTAGAGGATCAAGTTGTATTTGATTTTCTCATTCTCTATAATAATCATTTTTGTTGTCTTGCAGAGCTCCAGCTTTGAAGTGCGACACATAAAGATTCTGCAATACCAGCAACTGTTTCTCTTTTCCAAGTGATTTGATTTTCTCAATAGCATTAACTATATGGAGGTCTAACAAGTTGTAATTAATGTATTCAGCCATTTTCTTTTGTGACAGGCTGGAATGTGAGTGACAGCGTGAAGGGAAGGAGCAGAATAGAACTGGATGCTTGAGAAGATTATCATAACATAAAAACTGACAACTCTCCGGCTCTTGAATAACACATTGTGTGACTGAAAAGGGAGGAAAAGCTATTTCACAAAAAAGCCCAGTGGGCCTTAGAAATTTTTTGAGGAGGGGAGAGGTTTTCAGAAGCCTTTTTTACTGTTGGGCAGATCTGAACTCTGAAGCTCCCCACCAGCTTCTCCCGTGGGTGTGCAGTGGGGTTTGTGGGTCTGTGGTTCCTCGGTGTGCAGGGGCTGGTGGGAGCCACGCCCTTGCAGGGGGAGCAAAAGAGGGTCCAGAGCAGGGCTGGGCAGTGGGAAACAGCCTCCCCACCCACCTGCCAGCATCTCGGACTCTCCCGGGCTGGGAGGGACCCACCGGGGCCCAGCCCTGCACTGCTCACCCCAGGGATCCCACCAGGTGCCTGGGAGCTGAAGGACCTGCTCAGTGCATCCCCCGGGGCTGGGCTGCATTTTGGGGGCTGGCATTGCTCCCTGGAAGATGCCCTGGGTGATTAAAGAGCAGGGCTGGAGCCTGTCCTCCCCTGCTGCCATCCCTCCCCACAAGGTCATCTCCGAGCTGCCCCTTCGTGTTTATTTCTGAGCCAATAAAGTCCCCACTTGCTCTGGTACATTTTGCAATCCGCAGCTTTCAGCCCCGAGATTGATTATCTGTATTCCTGGATAAAATCAAAGTGCAGGACTTTAAACAGATTTCCACTCAATTATTTCCCCCAGACATCTTGAATGAGACCCCAGATTAACTCGGGGGTGGCTGAGAGCTTTGTACCTGCTTTTTCCTCCTGGCCTTGCTGCAGTTAATTTTTAAATAGTTTTACTGCTCTTGCTTTAATTTCCACCCAACAGGGGGGCAATATTTGTGCCCAGCCTGGAGCCTGGGTGTGGCACCTGAGCCGGTGAATTTTGTGCAGTCGGGGGCAGCTCTGGGTTGCAGAACAACCCAAACACACACCACGAGCAGGATTTCACTGCAGCGTCTGCCTTGGCTCTGGGGGATCCCACCAGGCTCTTCCCATCCCACGGGAAATCCTGGCTAACGAGCCAGGGCCTTGATGGAAAACTGCAGTGCTAAAATGTGTTGGGTGGAAAGTAAAGTGTGGGTTTGAAACAGAAATAGAGAATTGCTGGCAGCAGCTCCTTCCTCTGCCCCTCAGTTTGGATCAAGGTTGTGTTCACGGAGCCTCAGTTCAGCCATTTAAATGTGTGAAAGTGAAATTCCTCAGGAAACCAGAAATTAAAATGAATTTCAAGGAGGATGTTAGAAATTAGGATTGGAGGAGAAGTTCTTAGCACTTGTTCTAATATTTTAATTTGGGACTGGAGGACATTTTTGCACAAGATTTTTTGAATAGACGTATAAATGTAATCCCAGCACGATTTGAGAAACACATTAATTATGAGCTATCCACCAGATGGAGGCTTTAAAACAGTATTATTTTGCTTGATTTATTGATGGCTTGCTCAGAATTTTTTTAATTGCCATTTTCTTCTGAAAACCTTCAGTATCACATTGATAGATGTAAGACTGAACAGTGCCAAGAGAGAAAGATATGTATATCTATTTATCCCAAACCAGACATTTGAACTTCTTGATTCATCAGTGTGTTAACATTTATTTCAGTTATGCTTTTTAAATCTTTTTTTTTTCTTTTAACACTTCCTGGAATGATCAAAATATCTTTTCCTTACCCAGTTCTACAGGAAACCAGGGCAACATAAGTGAGTTCTTCAGTTGTGTGCAGACAGTTCTGTAATCCAGAACATTGAGATGCTGGTCAGGGAAAGAGCCATTCTCCATCCCTTTCTTGTGATATTGAAGTGTAAATTGAAACTGTGGCAACAAAATCCAGTGTCAGTGATAAGAAATTGCAGGTGTGTGGAGTAGGGGATGGATTTGTGCTCACAAACAGATCACAGGTGGATTAGACTAATAATTAGAAAAGGAGCCCTCGGCCAGGCTCTCACTGCAGTCTCTTGCACAGTTACCCTGTAATTCCAGTGCAGTTTTTCCAGCTATTCTGATTTGCAGGAACTGCTGAGATTAGGAGGCTTCCAAAATGACTATAATGGCATCAAAAGAGCTGCTGAAATGTGTGAGTCATGGTGGAGAGCATCCAAAAAGAAGTTATGGCACAGGATGACGACATGTCTCTTTTGGGGATGTTTTCATCTTGAATTGTGCTCCATTTCCTTTGTTCCTTGGAGTGCTGTAGTGCGGGGTGAAGCACACTCTAAGCAGCAGCATGTGGAATAACTGCATGATTTTGCAATCTCTGTTAAAGCAGCTGCATCTGTAACTCATTTCATGGAAGTTTTACTGGGTTTTTTTCCCCTTTTACCATATCATACTCGAAGCTCAATAAAGATAAACTTCAAATAATGTCAGTATATCACAGAAGATTCAAAGCCCTGCAGCTGAGCCCGAATTCCTCAAAGTGCCATTTATGAGCTGAGCTGTTTTAATGTAGTGGTAGAAGCAAACCCAAACATTTGGCAGTGTCTGTATTTGCACCCTTGGGACAGATGATGGAGGAGTTCTTTGCTCCAGCCTTTAATCAATTCTAGGTAAACAGCACGAGTGCACCTTGAGCATCCATATTTTCTAATTGGCTCCTTAAATGTGAAGGCTCCCACAACTCAGGGGGGAGATTTCCAGCAGGGGAGAGGGGGAGCCCCCAGCACTCCCCGCTTGGAGCTGTGCTGGATCTGCTGCAGCAGCAGCAGCAGCAATGGCAGGGCTCAGCCAGGATCCCTGGCAGATCAAAATGCAAACCATGGCCGAGCTCCTGCGTTTGATTCATTGCCCTGCAAATCTGCGGCTGCAGCAGCAGCAGCTGAGCTGCACGAGCACTGCTGATCCTTGAGTTAGCACGGCCAGATCTGTTTGTTTTACGTGTGCTAAATCCTCCAGGCCCAGTCACTTTGTGTTATTCATGCCAGGGCTCCTCCTGGGCTTCAGAGAGTTTGATAAATCTGCTCTCTGCACTTGCCTGCTGAAGTGTTTGTGGCTGCATCTGCGGAGAGCCCTCATGGTGAGCTGCCAGATGAGTCAGGGGAGAGGTGAATCTCATTGCAGGGTTGTGTCCAAAATCCTGCAGGACATGGCAGGACTGAGGGGAGGAACGGCACAAGAGAAGAGTGATGGTGAAAAATGGCTTTGCTTTTTTATTGCATTTAACTCTTGACTTGGCTTCCCTTGGAGTCTCCTCCTGAGCTTGGCAGCCCCAGACTGACCCAAAGCTTTGTGTTCCTGTCCTGACTCAATGTCAGGGCCAGCCTGGATGGGGATGGGAGCACCCTGGGGTGGTGGAAGGAGCCCCTGCCCGTGGAGGGGGGAATGGGTGATGTTCAATGTCCCTTCCATTGTGCCATCCCATGTGTTTGCTCTCCCAGCCTGGGCCTGTGCTCCTGTCTGCCAGGGCTCACTTCTGGTGCTTCAAAACCCAACCCTCTCCTTCCTTCCTGATTTTACACCCTGTGTGTTCGTGTGAGTCCTGGGGCTGTTCCAGACTCAGCTTCCTCAGGTGCAGGGAGCCTTTCCCAGTGCTGGCCCCTGTGACAGCACCCACACAGCTCTGTTCCAGGCAGCCCCTCAAGAGCAGCGTTTTGCACAATATTCTGCATTTTCAGCAAGTTGGGGCACCCCTCGTTAAGATTCAGACTTTATGCACTGATTACTTCTCCTCTGCTACAGCTTAACTTCTCCTGCATGGCTTAACTTTAAACCCAAGTGAAAGGAAATCCAATAAAGATAAATGAGATGTCTTTAAAGGATCCAAGAGGAAATTCAGTAGTGTCAGCAATGAATGTGAAGATACAGTGAGTTGAGGAACTTGAGGATGATGGGCTCTTTATGAGGTTACATCTGTTCATGAAGGCTTGGAAGTATTTAAGATAATTAATTGCTTTAGGAGCAACACTTCTTCAGCTTCTCGTGGCTGTGATTCTCTGTGTTCCTGTCTAGCCCCAGAGCTGGGTGCATAATGTAGGAGCTTGAAGATGATGCCAGGCAGTGTGCAGTAAGCACTGACAAAATCAGTTCAGCTTCCTGTGGAATTCCTCATGGACAACGTGTTTCATGTGCTTTTTGAACAACCAAATCCATTTCCCTTTTAGGTCTCCTGGTGTCAGTGGTGACCAGAAGTTTCTGCTGTTGCTGAGACAGGTAAATCACTGACGTGCTTATTGAAAATGGGTCCCCGGTGGTGGGATGAGCAGTTGTGCAGCACCCAGGAATGGTCACCTGCAGAGGTGTTCCCTGCATTTTAAAGGAATTAATTCCTTCCAGAACCTGGCTTCAGTCTGACTGCACAGGGTCCCTTGCACTGAGGGTGTCTGTGGGTGAAGAACCAGGGAGGTGCCCAAATTCACTGGGTATCAGCCCTTCCCAGCTGGGAGTGCCAGCTCAGTGGGGTTTGGGTGTTTCCTGGTCGCTCTGAGGAAGAGCAGTCCCTGCCCAGGGAGGAGCATTTGGGTTTCCAGGCCAGCTGTGCTCGGTGCAGACTGTGGGATGTTCCAGGGGTGAGCCCCACCCTGAGGATGCCCCTGAGTTTCCCCTCCTGTGGCTCAGCAGCTGCTCCCCGTGCGCTGTTGGAGTTCTCTGTCCGAAATGCCGAGGAATGTCCCAAATTCTGGGACTCTCCTCTCTTCAGCAGCCTGTTGTACACTCTCTGGTTAATAAGATCTGTGCTGGAGCTGTCATCCCTGATTACACGTTTCCCTGTTTATGTTGCTGCTTCCCAGGGGTCACCAGCACAAATGTCTCAGGGAATCTTAATGCATTTCCTTTTCTTCTGATGTACAAACGCCTGCAAACCAATCAAAACAACCATCCTACTTTGATAGTGTATTTTATTTCTGCTGAAAGGTTCAAATGTAATGAAAATAAAATGCTCAATGAGCAAACACAGATTTTCCAGAAGAAACAGGCACATTTAACTTGTTTTGAAAGATGGATGAACGCTATTAGTTTTGATATATTCTATATATATCTTCTCACTTGACAATTGTTATTTAAAGATTTAGTTCTGGGTTATTGCTGCACTTATGTTGTAGAGTCGTTTTACACCAACGCACGGATCAGTAACTTAATTATAAATAAGTGAGTTTAAGCCAAATGTAATGGAAATAATGTTTCCTTAGCCAGAGTGTGCTGAGCTGGTGGCATGGGGGTGTCCCACACTGCCCCAGAGCGTCCTGGGGTGCTGGACTGGGTCAAACTGGTCGAAGCTGTGACGAGCTTGGTGTGACTGTGGGGTTAGAGCTGGGGAGGCAAAAGGGCTCCTGGGACAGAATATTACAGGGTTTTATTTTTACACCTCGTTCTTTAGCAGACAAAGTGATGGGTATTGTTCAGCCTGAGCCCCTTGATGCGTTCCGTTATTCATATTAATTTAAAATCCTTTCAAAACCATCTTCAAAATGTCTATTAAAGTATTTAATTGCAAGGTGCTTTTTTTGCTTCATCTCTGTCGTGTACACTATTCTCTATCTCAGAAAACGAAGCACTTGAGACTTTGACAGCGAGGGAGGGGAAGTGATCAAATGTGAGAGGGCAAGGGCAGGAGATGCCCTGCAGCCGCACGGCTGGGAGGGTAACCTGGGGTTCTTGGGGGACTTGCAGGACTTGGGAGAGAAACGGAGTGCTTGTAACTCAGAATCAGCGGCTGAAAGCCTCCAGTTCTGTGTGTGGGTTGCAGCCGTGGCTCCCAGCACAGCAGCAGAGGGGGAAGCAGAGGAATTGTTCACTGCAACCCACCCCGGTGGAGACGCCGAGCTCCGGAGGGTGCCAGGAACCCATCCCCGGCTTTAAGGGGAAATAAACGCTGTGCCGGGCTTTGGGGCTGCCAGAACCCCCCCTGGGACATTTCCCCTCGACTTCCCCCTTTCGCACGCCCAGGACTGACTCTAGAAGAGGTGGGACACGCTTGCCGGCACGGCTGGGCGCGGCGGCTCTGGGGCTGCAGGGGCCGGGGCTGGCGGCACAGCGGAGCTGATGCTCTGGGTCCCTCGGCGTGAGGCGGTGAGGAAGGGCAGCACTGAGAGGGAACCCACGGAGAGAGCAGCTGAGCAGCCCCTGGGCCGGGGTATCTTCCACAAACACCCCCAAACACCCCCGGGCAGGCTCGGGAGCTCCTCTGCGGTGTGGGAGCCTGCAGGGGTGAAGCAGCTCTTGGCAAGGACTGGAGCTGAAGGCAGAGCACGCAACAGCCAGGAGAAACAAAGAGCCTCAGGCAAAGCGTGTGCTTTGTTTAGCAAGCCAGGCGAGAAGCAGCGGGAACCAGAGCTCACCGAGACATTAGAAATAGGAGAGGAGATGCAGATCTAGTGGCTGCTTACAGGAGCATCTAAAATGCCCTGGTAACCTGGTTAAGTTTGACCAGGGGATAGAATAAGGAACCAGGACAGAGAACAAACAGATGAGAGTTTGTTTGGATGTGCTGGATAGGTCAGGCCACAGGATCCGAGGAAATTCTCTTTAGAATTAGAAAAAATTAATCAAAACTAGTTTGGAACAAGGAGCAATCATTTTTTAACAGCTTGTGGAGCTCAGAGGAGGTCTCAGAACTATCAAAATGCAAATACAGATCCTGAATGTATAAGGAAATAATACAGTCCAGTTTATTAGTGACTAAAAAACCTAACAAATTCTTGGAAAGGCTCTGAAATTAATCAGTGAAAAAAATTTAGCCCATAACACTTGGAAGAGGAGACTAAAATCAAAATAGAACAACCATCATGGGTTTGGTTGAAAGTGAGATGAGTCTGACTAACCAGCCCGGTGGTAAAAGGGAAACAATATTTATGATGCACCTTTTTTGCATTTCCAGGTAAGGCAGAGAGGTGTGTGGTGGTGTAGGATGCACAAAGAGCTGTTTGAGACATTTCTTTCAGCAGTAATTGTCAGGATTTGCCTGAAGATCTGGGAGAGCCTTTCCAGTGAGGATTCCAGAGGGACCTGTCTGACTCTCCAGTCCCTTCTCTATTTTAACTGGGGGCTTGTATGATGGAGAGCTTGTAAAATTTGCAGGTGACCTGGAGCAGGGAGGGAACAGAGGAACTCTAGAGATCAGAATTGTAATAAAAAGGATTGGGAAAAAGGAGATGTTTCTGAAAACCCCAGGCTGGAGTGCAATGATGTGAAGTATGAAGCAGTGGGTGGGGAAAGACAGAAAAAGACATGCTGCTGCAAAAAAAACCCAGCAAACCACAAGCAAACCCAGGGAACCAAGCTAAAACCAGTTATTAAAACCTCTTTAGTAACTTTAACCTGCTCTAACTGATAATTCACTGCCACTCTGACCTGTCTGTGGCTGCAGTTTTGCTGCATTTCCGAGCAAAGCTGGTTTTTGTGAGTGCTAACACCACGTACAGCCAGCAGAAAACCCCAGCACCTTGGCAGGGTGATAGGAATTCACCCAGAAAACAAAAGGGGTGTCAGCTGTCCCATCTGCTGCCCAGGAGCTGGAGAGGGGAACGGCTGAGTGTGGAGCCACCAGTGCTGGGCTGCTGCTGGGGGGCAGCAGTGGCCAGGAGGGGCTGCTCGGGGGCCACCAGCCTTTCCCAGCCTCGTCCCTCCCAGCTGCCCTGCTCCCACTCTGTGTCTGAGAATCACCGAGGCCCAGCTGTGCTGCAGGGCTGGGGTGTGACACCTCCGTCAGTGCAGCTCTGCAGGGCTCCATCCCTGAACAATCCACGCAAGCCCTCGCTGCCTCCCAGCAGCTTTGCCCAGCCAAGCTGCTGGGCACTGCCGGTGCTCCCAGCCCGAACCCGCTGAGGGCCGGTTCAGATTTACCAGTTCTTAGCCAGTGTTGTCTCAGGCTCCTCCTGCCATCCCCGGGCTCATCCCTGGTGTGTTTGCAGAGAGGAACCTTCCCCTGTGAGCTCTGTGCCGTCTTTGAGCTCCTGGGCTCCATCCTCTCAGCCTTCTTTACATTAGATAAAGCTTTCCTGCACAGCTGCCTCTTCTGAAGGCAGCAGGACCTTCCCAGGGAGCAGTCACTAATCAATAGCTCTGCTCCAAACCCCCCAAGTCCACAGGAATTCTGTTTTTCCGTCACTGCGCTCTGGAGGGAGTGGTTGGGGTGGTGATGGGAGGAGCTGGATTTGGAGTTTGTAAGTGCAGTTCTCACTGACACTGGGTTCGTGGGGTGAAATGGAACTTAGAGGAAACATCTTTGGTACTTCAGTAATAGGTGCCAGCTGAGTTTTGGGCGGGATCTGGAAAAAGAGATACCTTAATAATTGTGGCAGAAGTGGGGAATACCCAGCTGCAGATCCCCATGGCCCTCACAAAAAAATTAGGTTTCAGGTGTAGGTGGTGCCCTCACCCCACTTGATCTGCGGGCAAGGTGATTGCGGTGAGCAGCAGAGGGCTGAGAACCTCTTCTCCTCTTCTGTGAGCATCGGGAGCGAGAGGAAAGGAGCTGCAGCCCGCGGGGGTGTTTGTCCAGCTCTGAGGCACACAGCCAGGAGCCCCGAGAGCTTTTCCTGCCCAGGGCACAGCCGGGGCCACCGGGGCTGCTCCCCTCCTGAGCAGGGCACGGCTCAGAGCACTTCTCCCTCCCGACCTCTGCAGAGCTCCCCTTCCTCTGCCGGCGTGCGAGAACGGGGGGATGAATCTCGGCAATTCATGCAATACATGAAAAACGGGATTGCGCTCACAAGGCTGAAGGGAAGAACTTTTAAAGCACGTTACACCCTGGGTGCTGACATTTGCAGCAGGGAACTTCTGGCCCTGATGCTCTGAAGTGGCTCTTTCCTTCCTAAACGCTGCCTCGTGTTTTACAGCAGGAGCAGGGCGGCAGTTCCCTGACCCGAGAAGGAAGGGGGAAAAAGGCATCTCATGTGGAATGAAACGTTTGATTTCATTGAAACACTGAAGCTACAAGATTTCTTTTCGTGTTTGGCATGAGGCAAGCGCGGGCTGAGCCCCCGGGCCCAGCAGGGCGAGCCCCAGCAGTGCCTGTCGCTGTCCCTCCCCTGGGGACACCCAGCCCCGCGCCTGGGCACCTCGTCCTCCTCTGCTCTGGAAAGGTTCTCGCCACCTCTGGCATTTACTGCACCACGGGAAAGCAGCAGCGAGGTTTGGGTTTCCTGGAGGAAAGAGAGGGGTGGGGGTGCTGCTCCTGCCCAGCATCCCTGCCCAGCCCAGCCCGCTGCTGCTGGAGGGGCAGGGGCAGTCGGAGCTTGCAGGAACAGATCGTGACTGACAGAAATATTCCCGTATTCCACACTCGGACAGGCCCCCCGTGCTGCCTGCAGAGGGCAAACACAGCGGGGAGCTGGGCCGGGCTTTTCCTGCTCCACGGAGCCATTTAAAGCAGGTATTGACTTGGCCATGGTCATAAACTGGTTTATCCGGGGCAGGAGCTGCGGGTGGCCTCGGGTGACTGGTGGGGAGAGGAGCGAGGGCGGCTTCCACTGCATCTCCAGCAGGATTTGTACTCAGGGCTGCTGGAGCTGGGATTTCCTCAGGACACCTGCGGGGACAGGAGGCGTGCACCACCGGGGCTGGCTCCGTGGAGGGCTGGGAATGGGAATGGGAACGGAGCTGGGAATGGGAATGGGAAGGAGAATGGGAATGGAGGTGGGAATGGGAATGGAGCTGGGAATGGGAATGGGAATGGGGCAGGAGCTGGGGCTGGGAATGGAAACGGGGCAGGAGATGGGAACAGGAACGGGGCAGGGGCTGTGCTGGACTGAGCTCCCTCCCTCCCACTCAGGTCCTCCTGAGAGCACTTCAGGCCAGTAGCTGGGATTAAAAACATTCCAGAGGCTCAAGGAATAGCCCAGGTTGGAAGGGACCCAGAAGGGTCATTGAAGTCCCAGCCCTGTCCCTGCACAGACTGCCAGCAGTCCCACCCGGGGCATCCCTGGGAGCATTGGCCAAGCTCTCCTGGAGCTCTGGCAGCCTCGAGGCGGCCGTGCCCATTCCCTGGGGGAAGAAGCTGTCCCTGGAATCCAGGCTGCCCAAAGGGTGAACACCCCAGTGTCGCTGGCAGCAGCTGGCAGAGGCCGTGGGCAGCTGTGCTTGGGCATCCCAAGGTGCTCCCCAGCTGCCGCCCTTCACACCTGCCCTCCCGTCAGAGTCTGGCAGGTGCTTTCAGAAATGTTCCAATACAGAAATGGGGAAGAGAGGAGGAAGCTTCTAGAGTGACCCCTTCCGTCCCTTCCTGGCAGTAGGAACATCCCTCATTTGTGTCTTTTAAATCATCTTAGGTTAAGCTAAGAAGTGCTTAGGTTTATTTCTATGGATTTCATTTTTAAATGCTCTCACTTGGAAAAATTACTTTTAAATTATCATTGTTTTCTGTGAAATTTGCTTTCTTCATCTGTCCCATGGTTTAAAAGTCAACTGCTTACTCAAGAGAAAACCACTTTGATGTCACGGAAGTAATGAACACTATAAAGAGACTTTTGAAAACTTTTTCAGTTTTGTTCTCAAAATGGCTGATAATGTCATTTATTTTTCTTCATCCCTTTTTCACTGCTACTGAAAGTACAAAAAGAAAGAAAGGGGATAGCAAACAATACCCTGGGAATAATAACTGAAATATTTTTATGGGCATTAATCTATCTCTTTTCTAAAAATGAGAGAGAAAAGCAGAAATAATTCCATGAAAGCAGTAGGAGAAACCCCAAGTGCCCGTGCCTGTCCCTGAGCTGTCAGCACTCGGCAAGGGATGGAGATGGCCCCGTGTGGGATGGGAATGGACCAGTGGAACGAGCGTCTCACACAAGGAATACTGGAAAGGGGAGATCGAGGCCAGGGAGAACTGAGGGAGCTGAGGCCCTGGCACAGCGTGCCCAGAGGAGCTGTGGCTGCTCCATCCCTGGCAGTGCCCAAGGCCAGCCTGGGACAGGGGCCACGTGCTGTCCCTCATGCTGGGGGCACTGGCTGGGGGTCAGCCCTGCGAGGGCCCCCCTGCTGCTCACACGCTCCTGTGCTGCTGTTGGGGCTGGGGGCAGCTCCTTCCAAACCTCCACACCGACCTCCTGCACATTCACTCACAAAACTCCCCTGAACTGCCTGCTCAGGACTGTGATTGTCTCGGACCAGGAGTTTAGAGGGAACCGATAGAAAGATGCTGAGGAACCACACCCTGGGCTGAGCTCCCTTGAAGTGGCTCCCGAGGTGGGTCCCTGCCTGCCAAAAGCCAGGGCCTGTTTCTCCTCTGGGTTTGTTTGGCTCCTGCTCCCCTGTGCCTTGTTACGCTTTGCACTTGGGTTTTCACAGCTCCCTCTCCTCAGCAGCTCCCGCTGTGCAGGGATTGTGCACTCAGACACCTCTTGGGCAGGGAGAGCTGGCTGAGATTCTCGAGTCCTAAGCCTGGAATAACTTTGTGTAACTCATTTCCTGAGCCTTTGCTGTGTTTTCCCCGAGGCTGTGCTGAGGAGTTGCCCCAGCCCAGCCCGGCCCGGCCCGGTGCTGGCACAGCCAGGGGGGGCTGCCCGTGCTGGATCCCAGCTGGGGCTGCCCTTGGGCACAGGGGGGACATGGGGGGCTCTGGGGTCACCCACAGCTCCCAGCACATCCAGGGTGGGATGTTCCCATGGGGTTGGGATGTCCCCACAGAACTGGGATGTTCCCATGGGTTGGGATGTCCCATGGTTTTGGGATGTTCCCATGGTTTGGGATGTCCCCATGGTTTGGGATGTTCCCATGGGGTTGGGATGTCCCATGGTTTTGGGATGTTCCCATGGGGTCGGGATGTCCCATGGGGTTGGGATGTTCCCATGGGGTTGGGATGTTCCCATGGGGTCGGGATGTTCCCATGGGGTCGGGATGTCCCATGGTTTGGGATGTTCCCATGGGGTTGGGATGTCCCATGGTTTTGGGATGTTCCCATGGGGTCGGGATGTCCCATGGGTTTGGGATGTTCCCATGGGGTCAGGGTGTCCCTGTGGGCTCGGGATGTCCCTCTGGGGTCGGGAGGTTGGCGTTGGGTTCGGGAGGGGCAGCACTGCCCAGGGCACTGTGCTGTGCCACGGGGACAGGGCCAGGAGCTGTGCCAGCACAGGCTTCTGTCGGGCCAGGAGCCCGCAGAGGGTGCTGCCAGCGGGGTGTCCCAGAGGGGACAGGGGAACACAGGCAGGATCATTTTTGCCTTTTTCAGAAATGCTCTGTACCAGCCAGGCCCGGGGAGGTGAAGGATGGCCGGCATTAATTCCATGTTTTACAGCCGGGGAAAAGGGAGCAAATGCAGAGAGCCGCTCCCGAGGCTGCGGCAGCTTCTCTTCCTTCCTCCAGCTGCGCTTTGAGGCAGGAATTCTCTGTCTCCGTGCGACTGCAGCTCCGGCTGCCTGTGCCCAGACTGACAATGCCCAGAGAATGGAATCACATCTGCTCTGCAGCGCGGCTCGGGAGGAGGCTGCTCCTCGCTCGCTCCCTGCATCCCGGGGGCTCCGGGGATGGGGCTGCTCCTCGCTCCCTCCCTGCATCCCGGGGGCTCCGGGGATGGGGCTGCTCCTCGCTCCCTCCCTGCATCCTGGGGGCTCCGGGGATGGGCTTTACCTGAGCTTTTTTGGGACACCTGAGCTCTGGAGCGCCTGGGCCAGGGCGTGCTCAGCACAGGTGTGGGAGACACCCTAAGGAAAAACGGTTGTGGGACTGGGAATGGCTGTGCTCACAGCCAGTTCAGAGTGGAGCTGTGCCGTGAGCTGATGGAGAGGAGCAGGAGGAGCAGGAGGAGCAGCAGTGCCCCGGGCTGTGCGGGTGGGGAATGCAGCTGGAGCTGTTCTGGAGCTCTGAGCACGATCCGGCTGTTTGGAACAGGAAGTTTTGCTCATTCTCTGCTCTGTTCCTGCTATATATATATATATATATATATTTTTTTTTTTTTCCCCCCTCGCGTTCCCTGATTTCTCTGTTCCTTCCTTTTAGACTTGGATCCATTTTCCTGCCCGTGCTGGAGCCTGCCGTGTCCCAGGAATGCGTTATTCCAGGGAAGTGTATGGTTGCTATAACTACAGCCTGCTTTGCCTCTGACATGCTCCTCATGCCTGATGGAGCAATGGATTTTGCACAGAAATTCATCCCTCCTCCTCTGCACTTTATCTTCCTCTTGCTGTTCCAAATGATGATGGCTTATTGCTTACCTGCCACACAGAACGTGCCTGTTTATTTACTTATTTACATTTAAATTCCAGACTAGATGATAAAGGACTAAATCGGGGGGGAATTGATACATTAGAGAATAAACTAGACATTATAATCTAGAAGAAAATGAATAATAAGTTAACGAATAAGTCAAGCATTCAGACATCAGCAGTGCTCTGTCATCTGTACGAGGAGCCATGGGATGAATGCTGTTGGGCTCCTCTGTTTCTGTAACAGTCCAAAGGAAAAAGGCACCTTTGCAAATACTGAATCCTGGTGCACCTTTGCACATGATTTAAAGATCTGAAAGTGAAAGAATCTTTGATTTTCAGGAAAGAGAGGGAAAATTGATCACACTCATGAACCTAATTTGAGTTACAAACTGGGCTCTGGTGGAGTTTTCCTTGGGTTTGGTTTGTCTACTCCATCTTTACCTGCCAGCAGAACACCTTCCAAAGAAAACCTCCCCAAACAAATAGCAGTTACTCATCTAATTGCTCACCAAGGACACCCCACTAGCAAGATTTATAGAAGCTCTCAACACATGAGTTATTTTGAGGTCCTTCCACACTGTCCTAGAGCTAATTCATCCGCAGCTCCATCATTTGTTCTGAACTTCGTTTGTTGCTGCCTCAGACCTCTCTGGGCTGGCTTTTGCCACCCGTGGCTGGGTGTTTGTAGAAATATTGACAACCCACAGGCAGGACTGGGATTCCAGAGATGGCTCAGCCCATCCGTGCCAGGTCCTCCCAGCTGGGGCTCTGAGGAGGGTTCTCCCATCCCCAGCTCTTTTCTGGCTGCCTCAGAAGAAGCTCAAGTCAGCTCTTCTACCTGTAATGGCTGGACATTGCCCAGGGGGGTTTGGGGTCTTTAGGAGCATCTCAGGAAGGGTTTAAAACAAAATATGGACTCTCCCCAGATGCCAGAAGTCATCCCTTGGGGAGAGGAGTTCATTTATCCTGTAATGATGGGTCTGTGCTGATGAAAAGCTCATGGTGATGAGCATCACAGCCCCTGCCCTCCAACCTCTCTGACCTTCTGCCACTTCAGTGGTTGTCAATATTTCCTAATTCCCTGCCTGGACTTGTGGTTCCGTAATTTCTCCCCTGATTGTTGATGCAGTTACTGGCAGTGCAGTTCTGCTCATCTCAAAATAGAAATGCATGATACAATCTCAGAATTTAACCTTAAAATCAGGGAGGAGAAAATCATTAAAAGCAAATCCTCTCTTGGAGGAGTTTCAGCTATGTTAATAATTTCGGCCTTGGAAATACCAGAGGAATAAATAATGTGATATTAGCAATCATAAAAGCACTTAGGTTGCAAAAGCCCTCCATGAGCATCGAGTCCAGCCATTCCCCTGCACTAAACAATGTCCCCAAGTGCTTAATGCACATGGCTTAAGTGGAGATAGAATGGGGTCAAATGTTGCTTTCCCCTTTTTTCAATTTCCCCCCTTCATTAGGCAAGATTAAATTCTAAACAGATCCATTATTTCCCCCCATCACTGTCCCCCTGGTGGTTTGGCACAGGATCTTCCCCAGCAGAGCGTGGGTGGTGGGATGAGCGTGGCTGCAGCTCCGTGTGTCCCCGGGTGCGGCACTCCCCGTGCTGCCTCTGGGGCAGGGACGGCCGCTGCCTTCTCCAAGCAGCTGCTGGGGGAGCTCCTGTGCCGTTCAAGCTGGACCAGCCTGGTTCGGGCTGGTTTTGGGTGTGTGCATGACCTGCTTTGTGCCCACCTTCCATGGGGTGTTGTAGCTGTTCTTGTGAGCAGAACACACCAAGAGGCTGCTTTGTGTCCATCAGGCTCATATCCTCTAGGTTATTAGCAGTGAGATCTTTTATAGTGCATATTGTGACAAAACTTTTATAGTGCATATCGTGACAAGCGATACCTGACTGGCTAACAATCCAACTCTGTAACCTTATGGGCTGAATAGTGTCAATAATTCTTTACACCACTCATGATCAAAGCACGTACAAGGCACAGGTGCACGTGCTCATCTAATTGTTTATAATTCCTTCTCTCATAGCTGAAGTTTCTCATGGAAGGAACTGCTGCTGTAACAGTTGAGTGTGTGAGAATGTTCACACCTCACACAGAGGCACAGGCTGCTGCACAAACTGCCTGAAAATCCTTCTCACAGACACAACCTCTCTGTAACAGAGAATTGCTGTTCATTTGCATCCATGGGGTGAGGGCTGGAGAGAGGCTCGGGAGGGACGAGACTGCCAGGGGTGCCTGCTCTGAGCCCCAGTGTGGGATCTCTGGGCTCCAGCACGGACCAGAACCAGCTCCAGGCAGGCTGGCCCAGCCCAGGGGCAGCGGCACCTCATGGGCCAGCTCAGGAGGAGACCTGGAGGGACAGGAGCTGCACCTGCAGCCCGAGGCAGCACAGGTGAGCAGCTCCCTCCTAGTGACACTGCCAGCAGCAGAGGTGTCAGTGTGGACTGGCACCTCCCAGAAATGCCCAGGGAGCTGGGAGGGGTTTTTGGAGCGTCCCCTCCCGGCTGTGTGGCTGCGCTGCTCAGTGTGGAGCTGCCAAAGCCAGGAGTGCTCAGCCAGGTGTGCAGGCAGTCACACCCCAGGAACGGGGCCTTTCTTGGGATGTGGAAATCACAGCCCAAAGAATGCATTCTGTGTAGTTCGCTTGTTCCTGATGGTATTTGTTTGTGTGCAGGATAATGAAGTGTAATCATTGTTAAATTTGTAAATGAAGTTAAACCCCGGTATCTGTCATAAATATGGAAGGGCTTTGTGAGCTGCAGAATCCAATGCTTGATTGCAAGTGGGTTCTGCCTGGAACTGGGAAATCTTCCCCAGGGGCTTGGGCTGACCCCGGGGCCTCACCCTGAGCTGGGGGAAGTGGCAGGAGGGGATGATGGTGCTGGACAGGGCTCCAGGACTCTCTGGAGGGACCACGTGCAACACCCTCCTCTCCAAAGGCCTGTCCTGGAGCAATAATAAAACCAAGCCAGGAGCAGTGCTTTTATTCCTGGTTTCCAAGGGCAGAAGAGCTCCACAGGTCACTCAGAGTGCTGTCTCTGTGTCCCAGAGCAGGACAGCCCATCCCTGGTCCTGTCCCCAGCCCGGAGCTGCCTTGGCTGGAGTTCCCTTTGGAGAAGTGCCCAGCTGGGAGCTGCTGCCCTCCCTGTGCCCTCCACTGGCTGGGGCAGCTCCCAGCAACGGCTCCTCCTCAGAAGGATGCTGGTGACACCAGCCCCTGTCTGTGCCTTTGTCCTGGGCCCTTCACACCTGCCTCCTCCAGCCACAGCTCCTCACCTCAGGCTGTGGATTTGCCTTTGGAGAAGCCTGTCCTGGGATCAGCAGGAGTACCTGGCTCTCCCCAGCACAGTGTCAGGGTTTCTCATGTGCCTGTCCTTCGTCGTTAATAAAAACAACTCCAGGGGCTGAGCAGTCCCATTTCCAGCTGCTCCTCCCGTGTTTAATTGCAGCCCCCAAAGAGCCAGATGGCCACGGAGCCGAACGGAACCAACTGCAGCAATTAGAAGGCCTGGGGACCCTGTGGGCTCCTGCTCAGGATGGGTCCCAGCCCTCCCAGGTGGGGAGCAGCTGGCTCGCTTCCTCCTCCTCCTTTTTCATGTTTGTTTACCTCTGTGTTCTCACACACAGGCCAGGAGCGGAGCGGGGAGAGGCAGAAAAAGCAGCAAATATGGGCTGGCTGAAAGGGGAGTCAGGACTCATCCTCTCCGTGCATCAAGCTCAGGGTGATTTGCATATGCAAATGAGAACAAAACCAGTGACATTTAAAGAGAACTCCAAGGAAGGCGTTACCTTTGGAACACAGGTGGGAATGCTGGCTCGTGCCTGCTCAGAGGTGAGGAGCTCTCTGGGGCTGGGTCAGGTTGGATTTTAGGGAAAGGTTCTTCCCCCAGGGAATGGGCACGGCCCCCAGGCTGCCATGTCTCTCTAATATCAAGGGCTGGAATGGAAATCAGTCCTATCAATTTTCAGTCCTTTTTTGGCCCAGTGACTATTGAATTAATCATGTCACTGCTGCAACAGAGCAACACCTGGCACATAATATGGTCAGCTTGGTTTGGTTTACTGTACAGACACTGGAGCAAGCTTAGGGTGAAAAAAGATCAGATTTTGCGTTGTTTTGATGGAAAAGATGGTCCTTTTCATCCCCCTTCTGCACACATGAAAAATGCCCCTTTTTTCCTCACTGTGGGTTAGATTCAGGCTGTTTCCTCACTATGTCAGGCTGTTGGCTTGTTCTGTGGTTACAGTAATCAAAATGAAAACTACCTGATCACAAAAATTTGGTCGAATTCTACTGGAACCTCCTGACTCACTAATCCATCAGGAAAAAAGATTTTTGGATTCTCCTACTTTTTGTTTCCTTTAAATAAGTGCTGAACAGGTGAAGAGGGAATCTGGTTTTGCACTGTTACCAGATCTCCCCAAGCAGAGATAACAACTGTAATTGAAAAAGTCATCCAGTCCCTGGAGCCTGGGGTGATGCACTGACCCCCAGTTTCTCAGTTCTCTCGTATCCTCAGGCTTCTCCTTCCTGCCCTTCCACGGGCAGGTGGCACAGGGACACATCAGGGAGGCTGAGCATCCTCTCACATCCAGCCAGGAGCAAGCTTTCACTGTTTGGAGAGGGAAAGGTGATGCCAGACCTGTGCCTGAGTGGCCCTGGGAACTGGCTGGCCCCTCCTGTGGCTCCTGTCAGGGGATCAGTGGGATTTGTAGTGATGCTTTAATCTCATTTAGAATTCAAATTATTCCTTTTGCAGTAAGGGGGGAAACGGAGCAATTTCCACGTGTTTGTACATTTACCAGGAATTACTGGGAGGAGAACATCCCTCACAACCTCTGGAACCTGCACTGAGCTGGGAATTCAGTGCTCACCAGGGAAGGCCTCCCTGGAATAAAGATCATCCAAAACAGAGCCTGCTCCTCTCTCAGGCAGGTCACTTCACCCTGCCAGTGACACCCCAGCTGCCACGGGGACAGGACCATCCACTGCTTCTCCTCAGCTTTCTGCTGGACTCTCTCATCCACTCAAATCCCCTTTTCCCATCTGCAGCAGCCTGGACAAGTTTTCCACAAAAAAAACCTTGGCAGAATCTCTTTGCTTAAACGTATTTCTGTGTGTTTGCTTTTGTGAAAGCAAACAAGCCCCGTGAAGTCTTTGTTTAGCCAGGTTATGAATTATTTGCTTCTCTTGCTCCGTATTTGTGCAGCTGCTGGTTCTACATCTCTGTAGCTGTGGCTTGGCCCAGCTTGCCTCATCCCAGTAAGTAATAACGGTGGTAAATTTAATGAAAGGAGTTAATATTGCTTTTTGCTGCGATCTGGCATGGCTCTCCCAGCTGCAGTGCTCAGAGGGAGCTGGGGCTGCCAGGCTGAGGGAACCTGAGTGCCAGGGGATGCTCCACTGGAGCCACAAGAGCCGGGATGGGGATGGAGCTCCTGCTTTGGCTGCCCTGGCCCTGCTCACACCCAGCTAAACTCTCCCAAAATACCCACGGTGTTCTGCCCACACAGACAGGGAGATAAATTCCGTGACCAGGAGAACCTCCCTCTCCCTTTCAGGCTTGACTGACATTTTCCTGCTTTTCCTGCCCTTCCATGTGCTCCTGGAACGCTTGTGCTGCACCTCCCCAGCCCTGAGCCAGCACGGTGCAAAGCCTGGAGCTGACAATGCCCCAGACTCTGCAGGCTGCTGGGACATCCCTGGGAGCCTGCCATGGAACTGGGAGATGCAGGAGAGCAGAGGCCTCTCGGGCTCTCACCTATTGCCAGTGCAAGTTCACTTTCAAGAACCAATGTACCCCGCTCAGGAAATCTGTGGCGCACGCCCGGGTGACAGGAGGGGCTGGATGGGATCCTTCTGGCTCAGGAAAAACCTTATTTGGCATGAAAACAGCGTGACCCCAAATCCCTCCTCCTGACCTCGGAGTAATTCTTGTCTCACAGTGCTGTTTTACACTTTCCCTGCCTCTCTCTCCCACGCCCCCCTGTCAGTGCCCTCTTTAAAACCACCACTCACACTTCCACCGGCCCGGGCTGCTCCAAGTGTCCAGCCTGGCCTGGGATCCAGGGGCAGCCACAGCTGCTCTGGGCACCCTGGATGGAAAGAACTCTGCAAAACCATCAGCCTCATTAATGAGAATTCACCAAGGGCCAGGGTGAATTAAACTAATGTCTGTCTTTCCCAAAATTTATGGGATTTTGGTCTCTTCCTAAGGATATTCCACCTTTTTGATCTCGATGTGTAATTTAATCTGTCAGGGCAGAAGAAATGATCTGACCTCCGTAAAGAGCTTTCTGCCTTTACATTAATCAATTTAAACAACTCCAGCCTTTCAAAATGTAGGATGATGCTGTTTAGAACTCTCTAAAAATTGGTAAATAATACTTTTACTGTAATGACAGCTGGGAAAAATAATCCTTTCAAAAACTCTAATACTTTTTAAAAAGCCCTGTGTCTCCCCAGCTCTACAAATGCAACTGAAGCCCAGAAAAAACTTTATCCTTTTTTGATGTCACTGATGCTCAGGCTGGACCTTGGTGATTTTCCAAACATCTATAAAACAGAGCCAAAGCCCTTCCTTCCCTGAAAACTTCCACTTTGCTCAGTGGCTGGAATGATGATGTCAGAGCAGAGTATTTAGGAGCTCCAAATTCCCTGCCACAAAATAGGAATCAGCTAATCAGAGGGACAGACAGGCTAATTGCAGCAGAGAGAGCACTTCTATTTATTCCCAAGGATCTTGTTAATCAGCAATAATGGAAAAGGAAATAGCAAAAAATTACACGGCAGTTAAGTGAGTTTTGGGTAAAATATATGTTCTTAAATAAACCTAAGCGTCCTTGAATCAGGAGAATGTAATTTAATTAATCCATGAACAATATGAAACTTGAATCCTGCCTCCCCTTATATTTCCAGCAGTGGAAGCAATGATCTGTGTGGTGTGGTGAGCGGGTGGTGGTGCTGTCAGAGCCCTCCCTGCTCTATGGTGGGACAATATTTAGCCCAAAATTTAATCTTGGGGGGCTCAGAGTCTCTTTTACTGCCACAGTTGAGAAAAGCTGGGGCAGAAGTGCTGAGCAGTTTCTGGAGAAGCCCAAATGCAGAGGGGCACAGTCTGGTCCAAGAGCTCAGTGAGCTCTGCTGGGATGGAGCAGGAGCAGAACAAGTCCAGCAGAAATGAGTGGAGGGAGCTGCTGGGTCTGTTCTGTGTGGCTGTAGCACAGCAACACTCACACAGACATCACAATAAAATAAAAGCAATTGCATTTTGGCCAATCTCTGATCTCCCTTGTGTGCAAACACCCTTTTGGGATCAAGGCTCATCACTGATATGGGATCTGGTCTGCTTTGGAGTCTGCTTATGGAGGTTGGTGTTTATGGCACATTCAGTTTCCTGATTGGAAAGGAAACACTGTTAAAAAATCAAACTTTGATCCCCTCGAGTCACATAGAGACAGGCACTAACAAGCATCTTATGAGCTCAAAATTGAATTTTACAGCATTTCAGCAGAGCAGTCTTGGAAAATTAAGATGAGGTCTGGAAACAGGAGAGCGCTTATGTATCTCTGTTTGATGTACATATGCTGAGGGTATTTGTGCTTTGTATGTACACTTCCTATTCACCTCTGGTGACCACATCACCCTGCAGATAAATAAATGTTGTTTGCAGCACACAGGACAGAAAAGAGCCCAAGAAGCTGCTGATGCCTTTTACAGCCTCCCCTCCCCAACCACACCGAGCTCTTCAGACAATGGTCCTTCAAATATTCCCGATTTCATCCTTGCCCTCTCACGTTTGGAATGCACTCTGATGGGATCTGTTGGGAGTGTGTTCCCATGGTCTGTCTGCAGTAACACCTTTGATGAGGAGAACCTGCACAATGCACTGGAGGAAGAAGGAGAAGCAGGAATGATGCTTATGGCAAGACAAACTTACTTCTGCCAGGCTGGGCTTCTCAGTGAGCTGCACATGCTCTGTGAATTTGCAACCCCAAATGTCCCCGTGAGGAAAATCGGGCTTGTTTCCCAGAAATCAGTGGCACATCCCTCTGGCATTGGTCAGCAACCGGACAAATGTCCCCTCAGTGGCTGGAGTGGCTCTGGCTGAGAGGAGGAGGAGGCAGGGCTGCCACAGCAGCACGGAACTCTGGGGTTGCGCTGGCCTCCAGTGGCTCTGTCTCACCGTCCTCCCCTGCTCTCCTACTCGTCCTTTTCTTATTCAGAACACCAGACAAACATTGCTCACCCTGGGGCTCTTCCATCCACCTTGGTTTGGGTTTTTTAAATTTCCACTGTAACCCAGCAACCCAGCCCGGTCCCAGCTGGGAGCTGTGAAACCTGCTCCAATAAAGCTGTTGTTCTGTAAAAAGGCTGACGGTCTCTCAAGGGCTGTTGACATTTCTTGTATCAAGAATTACACACAGCAACAGCGTTCACAAGTCCTGACAAGGGGATTCCTCTGATTTTCCTGGTTGGCTCTGCTGTGTTCCTACATGGACTCCTGTACTCCTGCTCTCTTCTGGTTAAGAGTCCCAGTAATCTTTTTGGCTGATCTGGGCTGTAATGTTCTATTTCACTCTGAAGTGTTTTTCCCTAAGATGGAACAAAACTTATGAACCTTAAAGCCCATGCCAAATAGAAAATTTTTCTTTTGACATATTTTATCTCAATGCCACCATGGAAAGTATTGGATGATCCACTTCTAGCTGAATATTAATGAAGTAAATTATCTTGGAAAATTCCCTACTGTGCTCAGACTACAGGAGCTAACAAGCCTCATTAGATGCCTGTTGATTAGAAATGTTCAAGTGGGTTTTCTTTCTTTGAATTGTAATTAAAATTAATTTGATAGACTTAACCCCCACCCCTGGAACGGGCTATCACTGAATGGTGTGAACTGGGAGAGGAGAGCCCTGCCCTGAGGTCCCTTCCAAGCCAAACCTCTCCTGAGATCCTGTGAGCTTTGCTCAGCTCTCGGTCACACTCTTCTCCTGCCACAGCAGCATCTCACATCCCTTGTGCCTCCTCATCCTCTCTCAGTTCTGCACTTCGTGCCCTTCTTTTGCCGTGGGCTGTGCTTTCCTGTCACCCCTGTGCAGGCCAAGGAGCGCTGTTGAAATGGTTGATTCGGGCAGAGAGCCAGGAGCGTGCTGAATGCAATCCCACCCTTGCAGCCCGGCCACAAACTCACGGTAATAACCCAGCAGTGCCCATCGCTGCCCCAGCTGTGCAACAGCAGCACTGGGAGCTCTGGGAGCCCCAGGCACAGCAGGGACTGCAGGGTTAGAAATGATATTTAATCACCAGTCCCTTCAGCATTAATGGGCAAGGCGAGGGATAACATTTGGCACAGATTTTATCTTTCTGCGGGCTGAATCTAGGCAGATTAAATACTGTATTCCTTACTGTTATTTTTGTTCTCAGGATGTGTATTTGGGTCAGAAAGATCCTTAATGCTGTAATGGAAATGCATTATGTGGCAGAGGAAGCTTTAGCTGTCCCTGTGAGCTGAGACAGCGAGTCCCCTGTGAGGAGAGTGAGCCTGGGTCCCCTCCTTGCTCACAGAGAGCCACGGGCAGGAATTCCCTGCTCTGTAGGTGTCCAGTTCCTCCTTTGTAGGTGTTCAATTCCTGCTCTGTAGGTGTTCAATTCCTCCTTTGTAGGTGTTCAGTTCCTGCCCTGTAGCTGTTCATACCTGAGACACCTCGAGTCCCTCAGCCTCTCCCAGTCCCAGGACCCCAGCCCCTCACAGGGGTCACAGGGCAATGGGGACACTCTGAGTGCTTCCCCTTTGGGGCCCTGTAAAGTGTATTTTAATGTGTATTTTAATGCATGTCCAGAGCAGCCCACGCTCCCTGGAAGTGCCCTGCGCTGGCAGGGAGGGGAAGGGCCCGGCAGTGGCCTGGGAGGTGCTGCTGCAGTTGGGTCACAGAGAGGAGCTGCTGGAGCCCGGTTTGATCACAGAGCTCTCATTCCATCCCTGCTCCGTGCATTCCCTGGGGGGCTCCCAGGTGACCCCTCCGGACCCCACTGCTCTGTGCTGCACAGAGCTCCCTCCCCACAGGAATGGCTGGCACAGCCCTGGTTCTGTTCCCTCTGGGGGCGGTTCCAAGCCCCTGTTTTGCTCCAGGTGTTCCCTGGGATCAGGGAGCCGGTGTGAGCTCATCCCCAGGGAGCTGCTGGCATGAGCAGGGTGCTGAACTCCCCAATCCTTCCCAGCCTGCCCAGCTGCAGAGGAGGCAGCAGGACGAGCAGCTCCTGCATCCCCAGGGTGTCTGAGGAGCAGAGCTGTGTGAGCCTGAGGGGCAAATCCTGTTCTGCCTCCAGGGTCCCTCAGGGATGAGCTTGCTGGGCTGGAAGCTCTGCAAATGTCACCTTCCAGCCCTGGGGACATCCCCTGCTGGCACTGTCACTCCGGGCCAGGTTTGCTCTCTGCCTTGTTTGCCATCCTGCGTCTGCCGCCTGCAGGAAGGGTCTGCCAGGGCCAGAGCTGCCTGGGAGCCCTTCCCTGGTGCGGAGTTACCGGCTCAGACACCGGCTGGGTTTGGTTCCTCCAGCCCAAACAAACAAGAAGCATTTCCCACCCAGCAAGTATCAATGCACTCGCAGCTGCCTGGGGTTCCCGAACAGGGATAACTCCAAGGGATGTCCTGGCTGGTGGCCACAGGTGCCTGCCCGAACCCGTGTTCTCCTGGAGAATGCTGCCCAGAGGAAAAGGAGCAGGTTTTCCTTAAATCCAGGGGAGCAGCAGGCTCAGTCTCTCCTGTCTGAGCTGTTTGGAACTCTGCTCAGTGATTTATTCCTCCTTCCCCTCCCCTGCACCTCCTCCCAGCGCCCACCGAATGTCTCAATTAGATAATTGTCCTGATTTAGACATAAAGAGGTCCTCAGCTGTTGGAGGCCGCGGTTGGGCACCGGGGTTCCTGGGAAGAGATGAGAACTCCCGCAGGCACAGCACACAGAGCACAGCTTCGGCAGGAGCTCTCCCCGGGAGCTGCGTGTGCTGCTGTCCCTGGCAGCTGCCAGCCCTGCCAAGCCTGCCTGCTCTGCTCCTGCTCTGCCCTCATTCCCGAGCAGGGAATCTCCTGCTTTGGCATTGAAATTGTGACCGAGGAATTCCCCGGTCTGGCATTGAAATTGTGACTAGGGAATGCCCCGGTCTGGTATTTAAACAGTGACCAGGGAGTTCCCGGGTTTGGCATTTCAGTAGTGAGCAGGGAATTGCCTGGGTTTGGCACTGAAATAGTGACCAGGGAGTCCCCGGTGTGGCGTTTCAGGAGCTCCCTCTCGGCTCCCACAGGAACGCTGCTGACACGCCCGGCTCCGGCGGTGCCCGCGGTCCCCAGCAGGGACAGAGCAGAGCCCGCTGTCCCCGCAGGGCTGTCGGGCCCCTGGGATCCCCCGGGCACCCCCGGGTGGGCTCGGTGATGGCACCTGTGCCTGGCACTTGGCAGGGACACACCTGCGGTGGCTGCAGGAGGTGACAGGGGCCGGGAGCTGCTCGGAGAGGCGCTGGCTCTGTCTGACACACCTGGAGGGACATCAGGCGGCTTCACCCATGCCAGGGCAGCCTGGGGAGCAGGGCAGGGGCTGGGCTGGGGTACATTCCCTGCGGTGAAGACACGGAGGGATTTCCTGGCTCGGAACAAGCCCCGTTCGCTGTTTCGGAGCCTTGGGGACGGCTCTGGAGGGAGCTGCTCCTCCCCGTCCTCCCGGCACAAACGCCACGACGTTCCCTGATCCTGTGCAGCCACAGCCGTCCCCGCACAAACCCGCGGCGTTTATTCATCTGCCACGGAAAGATTTTCTGCCAGTTCTCCCCGTGATCAACTCCCCGTCATGAACAGGAACATCCCCTGCGGTGTCAGGGAGTGGGAGGATCCCCGGGGATTCTCCCTGTTGGGATGGTTGGGGGGCTGTGCCAGCCAGGGAGGGCGTGGGACATGCCAGCAGTGCCAAGGCAGAGCCCGGGCTGTGGTCAGCCCCTGGCTGCTCTCACCGCGCACATCTGGGGGTTGCATGTGAAGGGAAGCAGCTGCTGCAGCTGAATTCCCGTCTTCCAGCCCTGCCCTGGCACCCTCAGCATTCCCAGCTTTCCCTTTTCTCAGCTTTCCCAGGTCTGTGTGAACTCTGCCTCTAACCCAGCCCACACTGCAGAGGCTGTCAGCGTGAAAAATAACTCCCTAAACAAACACAAAAAGGAAATTTCTGTCTCTCCATCGCCATAATTTGCAGGCTAAAAAATCCTAATCCAGGAGTTGTGGATGGATGTTATTTAGGACAAATTGATTCACCCAGCTTGTGCACTGCTCTCCATACCGTATTTGCAATCAAAAATGCATGCATAATTAATGCAGAGCACATGAGAATCTGCAGGACACTGGAGCTTCCTGGAAAAGGCCTCCTCGGGGGCTGGCAGAGCCGGGATGAGGCATTGCCAAGCTCATCCGGTGGGAGCTGTGCCAGCTGTGCCCCCTGCACACCCCCACTGGCTCCCCAGCCCTGCCCCAGGTGCCAGCCAGCCCCAGCCACCTTCCAGGGACCTGCTGAGCAGGGGGGACAGGAAACATGGGGGGAAAACGTGCCACTCCTGAATAATTCCAAAGGAGAGAGCCAGAGTGGGGTTTTGAGCGCCGAGTTACAGCGGTTTCACAGCCTCGGGAGAAGGACAAAGGCCAGGTTTGCTGCTCTCGTGTCCCAGGGGTTCCTTATCCCGGGATCCAGGACAACATTCCCTGTCCCAGGAACGCCCAGAGCCCAGCAGTGCTTGGCCCTGCTGCCGCAGCCCGTGGGGACACGGTGACAATGGACATTATTCACTATCAGCCACGGCCCCGAGAGCACTTTATTAAATTGCCTCCAAGACTCGGGAGTGGGGTTAATTATTTAGGTGCCTTAATTTTCAATTTATCTCTGTCTGTTGCCTGCAGTGCCAAAACTCTGCAGCTCTGGTTCCAGAGAGAAACACAAGAGAGGGTGAGCAGGATTTATCTGAGTGCGAGCACTGCCGTGGAGGGAGCTGTGATTTACAGCGGTGCCCGGAACACAAAAATGAATATTTAAACAACACCCATCGTTTCTCCTGGAGGTACAAGACTCCAAATTCCCAGCAGGTTTTGTGTCTGTGAGTTGTGTTACCACCCAGCCCATTGATGCTGTTGGTTCTGTGCTGTCACGGCTGTGCAGCTGCAGCATGGGCAGGGTGAGGATCCATCCATCTGTCATCCTTCCATGGATCCCTCCATGGATCCCTCCATCCATCCCTCCATCCCTCCATCCCTCCATCCATCCCTCCATCCCTCCCTCCCTCCATCCATCCATCCATCCCTCCATCCCTCCATCCATCCCTCCATCCCTCCATCCCTCCATCCATCCCTCCATCCCTCCCTCCCTCCATCCATCCATCCATCCCTCCATCCCTCCATCCATCCCTCCATCCCTCCATCCCTCCCTCCATCCATCCATCCATCCATCCATCCCTCCCTCCATCCATCCATCCATCCATCCATCCATCCATCCATCCATCCATCCATCCATCCATCCATCCTTCCCTCCCTCCCTCCCTCTCTCTCAGCCTGGCCTATTCAGGGGTGCAGGGGCTCTGCTGGGCTCTGGTTATGGACACCCCTGGCACAGCTGGGCACCCCTCCTGCCCTCTGCCCTGCCTGGTGTCTCTTTGTTTGCAGCCCTGGCTCTCAGGCAATCCCTGGGCAGCTCAGCTCCCTGGACATTCACCTGAAATGGAAATAAAATAACCCACACTCACCTGGCTCTTTGCTGAGCAGGTGTGATGTGGGGCCAGGGCTTTCCTACAAACCCAGACAAAGTGACAGGAGTGATTTCTTACTTTCATTTATTTAATAAATAACTCCAGCAATGGAAGCATTTGCCTGACTCGGTCTACCAGCATGAATTAAAACATTCAATTACAACACTGGGGGAAGTTTAAATATTTACTTATTCTTGAGGGGATTATAAATTAACCCTAAGGACCTCCATAAACCTTTGCCAAGACATTGACAAAAACCTTGAATCCAGACCTTAATTAATCTGAGGAAAAGAGCACAGAGGCCCCAAGAGATGCTGGGTGGGAGAGCCCCAGGGGCCCTGCAGGAGCAGGCACACCCAGCTGCAATAATTCCCACTTAGTGGAAGTGTGCTGGGGAGGATGAAAACGCGCTGTACCTGACACGTTTCACGATGGTCCCTGGAGAGGGAGCTTTGCTGCTGCCCGGGGCTCCTGAACAGTTCTGGGGTCTGAATCCTGGTGCTTGGTGAGCTGTGCTGTGACTGCCCCGGGGCAGGGGATGCTCCAGCACCAGCTCGGCTCGGAAAGTGCTCCTGGACAGATTCACAATCCCCCTGAAGCTGCCTTTCCTCTCCCCAAAGGAAAAATGGGAAGTGAAACTTGCTTGTGCAATATACTCATTGCTGTTCTCTAAGGAATTCAGCTGGTGCTGTCAGGGTGTAATAAATTGACGAGATGGGTTTTGATGAGCAAAGAGCAGTGAGGGGGTGCAGCTCCAGCGAGGAGAGGTGGAAGGGGTTTGTGTTTGGCCCAGGGCTCTGGAAGGGCCCATTTCCCACAGGCTGGAAGAGCTTTGTTATCCAAATTTGGATAACGGGTTCCTCCCAGGCAGGGACACTGCTCCAGGACAGGAAAAAAGGGGCATTTGCTGGGACCCCACTCTGGGAGGCCCTTGCCTCCCTCCCATCCCTGTATTCTCTGCTTTTCATGTCATAATTGATGGTTTATTTCAGCAGAAAAGCAAAATTCTGCCTGGGAAAAGGCTGCCCCACTTGGCCCTCACTGTGCCTTGGGCTGCAGCTGAAATCCTGTTTGATTTGGATTTATTTTCCTGAATTATCTGAGTGTGAGGCAGGGCTGTTTGACAACCAGCTGCCCTCTCCAGATGACCCTACTCTCCAGACAGCCCTGGGCTCCTGAAAGGAAGCTCCACATCTCTGCAGGGCAGGCGAGCCTCTGATGAAAGGGCTGCAAATTGGGCCAGTCCTGGAGGGAAGCAGTTCCAGGGATAAGGGCAGGTGCAGTAACTGTACTTCAGTAACCCAATTTTGGCAGGCTTTGCTGGCTGTGCAGCGGCTCAGGTGCACGAGCAAAGCCACCCGAGTGTCACACACGTGTGCAAGGGCTGCTTGGCCTGAGCTGGGGCTGCGAGGGAGAGAAAGTGGCGAAATCAGTGGGGCTGGCCATGGAAAAGAGGATACAAGAGTTCCCATGGATTTCCTGGGGCTTTGCTGAGGATCTGGCTGGGGCTGGAATGGTCTTTAAGGTCCTTCCAAATCCAACCTCTGTAGGAGTCGTGGAAAGAAAATGATTGTGGGTTCTTCTTGCAGGGGGATTTGCTGCTGGGAGGAGCCTGCAGCTGGCTCTGACAGCAAAAACAAATCCCTGCATGGCTCTAGGCCAGGATTTCCCCTTCAGCCCGTCCTTAACCTCCCTCCTCTCCCTCCTCCTCCTCCTCCTCCTCCTCACATCTGCCTGCCAAGGTGGGCCCTGGGCAGGAGCTGGAGGGGCTGCAGACCTGACCCTGAACCCCCTAAAGCTCTGCAGGGGGACACGTGGCAGCCCCAAACCCCAAATTCTGGCCCCACAAGAAGGGGTTTGTTGTCAATCCTGCACAGACACAGCTCCCCCCCGCTGCTCCCTGGCCGTGCCAGAGGGCTCGCCCTGCTCCGGGGAGAGCTTTGGTACTGTGCGAGCAAGCAGGCATCTACTAATGGAGCAATTCCTCCTGACCTTGATGGAGACCATCACTTACAGCCAAATAAATAGATTAGTATTGTAATATTTCAAGGGCAGTCTTGGAAATGAGTTGCATTTATCAGGTTGGGGCTGTTCTGCCGTGGCAGTGGCCGGAATGTTTTGCTGGTCGCGGTTTGCACAGAGCATACATCACACCAGGGACAATGCTGCACCTAATTTACAGCAGCAAATGAGACCAATTAAAAATAACTCAGTAAAAACGATACTGAATCTTCAATTACTTGGGGAGATGAGGAGCAGGACATTCTGTAATTGACTTGTTCATCTTCTCGTCCTCTCAGCCCAGCCTTAGCCAGGGTAACTCCCAAGCTGGGGCCGTTCCACCACTGGTTCCACTCTCTGACCACTGTAAATCACACACTGTGGTTTTAGTTTTCAGGCTGGATGAAGGTTATTATCTGTATCTGTGGGAGAGTGGGAAGATGGGGCATTTTTTCCATCAGAAATGCAGTTTTCTTCCATCTCTGCTGTTCCTGGTGTGCTCTGACACCTCCTGCTGACACCTCACACACGGCTCTGGATGGGTTATTAGGATGAAGGAAAAAGCAGGTAATAGGAGTGAAGCACTGGACTTCCACGTCAGGGCTGGGAGCTGGGGCTGTCCTGCACAGCACAGCTGTTCTGCATGATTTGTAGGCAATCCCATAGTTCAATAAGCAGCAAAAATAAAATGCCGTGGAATGATCAAAACCCCTGCCTTGAAAATAAAGGGAATAGAATCACGAAGGCTGGAAAAGATCCTTAAGATCATCGAGCCCAACCATAAACCTGGCACTGCCTGGCACTGATGTCCCTCAGCACCACATCTTTTAAATTCCCTTGGAACTCAGATGCTACTGAACTCACTGTGGTAAATTCATTTCCACCAGTGGAATGAGCATCTCTGTGCCACGAATTAGCCGAGTTTTAACGGGAATGCACAGCTCTAATGGCACGTGCTCCTCATTCACAGCTGAATTCGTACTGATGAGCAGTGAAGAGCTGCTGCTGGTGAAGCCGAGATGTGCCTCAGAGGGAGGGTTCTGGTGGGGCTCCTGAAGGACAGCAGTGAAGGTGGGCAAGTCCTGTTGGTGCTGTTGAAGTTTTCAGAGAGGTGAGTGATGCCCAGCCGGGGCCTCAGGGCACTGAGGGGTCTCTTCTCTGCCCCAGATGTTGGTGTTTTGCCAGCCCCAGCCTGCTGCTGGCTGAGCAGGACCCTGGCTTTTCCCAGGGCTGCTGAAACCCTTTGCTTTTTCAGGCTCCCTCTTAGGGGCTGTTGCTGAATCTGTCTCAGTTGAGGGGGAAATGTTTCTCTTGTTGCAGGCTGTCTGAAGAACACCCCGTGGAAGATTTCTGCCCAGGTCTGGCTGCCACCCCTGGAATGGTGTGTGCCTGGCTGGTTGCCAGTTCTGCTGGTTAATTCCATTACTCTTATTTTATCCATCCCCTGCCCCTGAGAGATGTGAGGAAGTTTAATTGATGAGAGGACTTTGAAGGCCCTGAACACGTGTGGTGCTCTGTGGCTGCTGGCTGGGATGAGCACATTTACACCTTCTGTGCCTAAACTGATGCCCCTTTGTTCACTTCTGAGGCAATATGTCAAACTTGGCATAAAAGTGAAAAGATGGCTTTCATATTGAATGTGCAGTAAGATGATGTAATGAGGAATGAGCCTTCCTCACGATGCAAGCACGCTGCCGGTGCTGTCACCACGGAGGGCTCTCTTCCCTCGGAGCAGCCAGTGCCTTCTGCAGGCCACTCCATACGTTGGCTGCCTTTGATCAATAATTTAGGGTAATCATTTTGTTCTGTAAAATTTCCCAAGTCCATATATATTGCATGAAATGCAGAATAGCCAATCGCAGAATGGATTTTTAAAAGCTTTTCATGAAAAGTTTAGGGATTTTTTTTTTTTTAACTCTGAGGAGGGGAAAGAAGTGGGTCTGGAGACATGAATAAATCTGTTTGTTTGGGGTCTTTGATTCCTGAAGATTTATTTTCTTAATAGTGTTGGATAGCATTTAGACTGTCTCAGTGCTTGTGGAGAAGCTATTTTTCTGTTTTATTTTAGCCTCCAGCCTTCCATGCTCGGTCAGGAGAGGAGGAGTGGGACTTGCACATCACCTCCCTGGCTCAGAGTGAGGTGAGAGCTCTGCTGCACTCTGACCTTCCTGGGCTCCTGCTCTGAGAGCTGCTGGCTGGAAAACTGCCAGCAGGAACTCCCCACCTCGTCAGGCATCAGGGCAGAGGAGAATGTGCAAATTGTTCTCTGGGAGGGTTGGTGTGTCTGGGAAAGGGTGGAGGCGGCAAGAACCAGAGCTTGCTCCTACTTGCAGCAGGGGAGAGCTGCTAAAGGACAAGCTGGGTGGAAGGAGGCAAAATAATCAGTGAAAGGTGGGAATCTCTGTGCTGAACATCAGGTGGAGGTGAAAAAGAGGAGGAAAAGAACAAACTTTACAGGCTTTTTATTTTTCTGGGGTGGGGGGAGGCTGATTTACTGGCAGTGTTGACTAAGGTCAGCGAAAACAGATGGGGAGCAGGATCTGTGCTCTGAGAAGCCTCTGCAGCAGAGGCAGTCTGAGAGTCTGTTTTATTTATGTATTTGTTTATTTTAAAAAGGAAGAAAAAATACCATTAGGCACCAGTGGGGAGAACATTCACATGTTGCATCTATTTGTCTATCTCTGCAAATAATGAGGCGTAGGATTAGAATAGGTGGGGAGTGAGACCTGACTGGAGTCTAATGTGTGGGGACTTTCAGATTTCACTTCCAAGGAGAAACATTTCAAATGGCTCAGGCAGTGTGAGCTGATGTGTTATTCCCTCAGGAAATGGGATGCAAAATCATATTTATTGTTGCTGGTAGGGAATCTGAGGGTTTCTCTGTGCAAACATCTCCCTCTCCAGAGGAAAGAGGTACCAGGGCAGGTTTTGAAGTCCTGTGAAACGGGAGAGGGAGCCCCAAAACCTCTGGCTGTGGGGCCATTTGGAGAAGCAGCACCGAGGGGATGAGTGGAACCCCTCTGGCTCTCAGGGGTGCTGGGGCTGGCCCCGATGGATGCTGTGGGATGGGGGTCTCCAGCCCCTCCCAGGCTGCAGCTCCGTGCCGGGGTGTGAGGGATGTGCTGGGACTCTGGGACACCAGGGGCTGCTGCTGGAAGGGGCTCGGGCCTTCGGGAAGCTCTGAGTGGGTTCCAGCAGGGAGGACAGGCCTGCTCTGGGCCCCAAAAGGATGTTCATGTCTGCCCAGCCTTGCTGCTCCTCCAGATCCACATTTCCACCTGAACTGGGATTGTGGGGACGGATTTTGGCAGCAGGGAGGCCACAGGGGTGGCTTCTCTGAGAAGCTGCTGGGAGGTTCTGTGGTGTGTGATGGAGCTGCCACTGCTGGATCCAAGATGAACCTGCCACAGCCCCGGGCAGCCATCAGCTCAGATATGTCTTGCAATTAAGATAATGTGCTAATTGCCCAGGCTTTTTGGTTGTTTGGCAGGCCAAGGTTAGCTGAAGGATGGTGCTGGCAGGTGACAAACAGTGCAGGAGCCTTGGGCTGCACTGGGACTGAGCTGGGTCTTGCTGGGAGGGAATCTTTTTGTGAGGAATTACTCAGAGCCAGGACTTTCCCTTCTGCACCTGCACAGCTCCTGTCCCAGTGTCTGGACACGGCAAGGACACTGGGGACACTGCTGTGTCACCTGGCTGCGAGTCAGCTCCTCGCTCCCAGGCTGGTCCCTCACAGCATCACCGGGTGAGCTCTCAGGCAGGGGAGGATGCAGTCTGTGACCCTCTGACTAAAGCTGAGGGGCTCAGGGAAGCTCACCAGAACACTGTCAAATCAGTTCCCAAGATAATGTAAAGCTTGGAGATATTTATGAGGTATTATAATTAAAATCCGAGCTGTTCTATGACAAAAGAATGTGTATTGCTTTGTTGTTTTTGTGTTAAATCATACCCTGATGATCACAGGTCATCTCTGGGATAACACTGGCTGCCACCAGGGTTTCTCCAGCTCTCCTGTTTTGCACTGGAGCATCAGGAAGCTCTGTGAGGTTTCCTGGCTGGTGAGGGCTCACTGGGCAGCTCTGCTGAGGCAGCAGCTCTTTCCCTGCAGTCTGTGTCCCACAGCATTCCACGGAGCTGTGTGTGGGCTCTCCCGTGCTCCTGAAACGAGACAAAGAAACCTCTGAAAGGAGCTGGTAAAAGGAGCCTGGAGAGGCTGGGACAAGGAGCAGAGGAGAGCAAAGCCAGGGCGGGCAAACCTCAGCACTTTTGGGTGAGCTGGCCACCAGGAAATCTCTGTAATTGTGACATCTCAGGGTGTGCCAGAGCACCGAGGGCACCGCAGGCTGCACGTGCTGGGATTCCTCCCGTGTCCGGAGGGAAGGGAAGGAGTGGCTGTGGGGCGAGCCTGGTGTGGGAGGGCAGCAGGACCTGGCCACGAGCCTCATTCAGCATCACCCACCTTCGTGGGACCTGAGGGCTGGCAGCACTCCTGGCACGCACAGCCCCCTTCCCTGAACTTTAAGTAGCTGTTCTCCCTCACCTGTTTTTGATGCTGGAACCTAGGAGGAAAAATAATTGGATGTAGGGGGAAAATAAGAGCCTTCAAATGTGATGTTACCATAATGTGCTCTGGCAGCTGGGGCAACGTGTTCATTTTTTCAATCCTGAGGTGCATGAATAACACATGAGACAGAGCCCAGCTGGAATGAACTGGAAAGGGAGCTGGGCTCTGGGCAGAGAGCACATAAAAGGTGTTATCCATAAAGGCCATCCCAGCTTTATCTTCCACAGAGCTGGGCTATAACCTTCCATTGCCTCCGGAATGTCTGGCAGCTTCTGCTGGGTGCAGTGCTGTCTTTCTGCTGTTTATTCCTTTTGAAGGTTTAGTTCAGTGCTAGAGTTGATAAAGATATCTTATTTTATTGCCTCTTTGCAGGGCCCTGTGCACAAAGCAGCGTTGGGCTGGCCTTTAGTACTGGTATGTGCTGTTTTAATATTGCATGTGCGAGTGTGTTTGTAGAGAGATAAAGAGAGAACTATTTGATCTCTACTGCAGAGTGGACCTTGGGGTTTTACATGAATTAAACTCATATGAACATAATTAATTTTAAGTCCTTTTGTCTGCCACTTTTCTGGTTGCTACACTCAAGTACCAAGACGACAAAAAATGACCTGGCCAATAAGTTGCAGTAAGTAAATGATGTTGTATTGATCTGAGCATTCGGAGCAGACTGAGCAACCAATCTGTTCATTACAGCTCTTCCAGGCTCCTTCCAATTCAGCCTCACTGTTAAATATGAAATGTGTGTCTCCAGTGCTGGATCAGCCATTAAATTATGCTCATGGATATTAATAAAAGAGCCGAAGGCTTGCCTTTATGCAGGCAGAGAAGGAGCACCAGTTACATGGTAAATGGGATGAGGAATATAGTTTTATGGTGCACTTAAAATTTATTCCATTTTAAGACATGTAGCAGTGTAAGAAGTGAGAATTTTTAAATTCTGACCTTTCCCCACATAAATTGGCATCTTTGGCTTATCTTTTTCCCCTTTACCCAAGGAATCAGGGTGACAGCTCTTGTTTGCTCTCCAGCACAGGACTGGCTGTCTCAGAGCAGGCCTGCGAGGTGTGGGGGCTCAGGGTTACCTGAGGAGCTGAGCTGGGGCTGCCTCCTGTCCAGGGAGGGCAGGGCAGGGATGGAGGAGAGGCCCCGAGCTGCCCTGCTGCAGCCAGAGAGCAGAACGAGGAGTTCAGAGTGTGAATGAGGCCAAACAGAGCAGGGACATCCATCGGCCCCTGCAGCCTCCCCTGTCCGTGGCAGTGAGCGCTGTGCGCTGCGAGGCGCAGCTCCGGGGGCTGGTCTGGCCCTGCCCGGGGCTGGTCTGGGGCTCCCGGTCCTGCCGGGGGCTCGCCCGGCCCTGCCCGGGGCTCTCCTGGCGGTGCTGCTGCTCTCCCTGCCCGGGGCTCTCCTGGCGGTGCTGCTGCTCTCCCTGCCCGGGGCTCTCCTGGCGGTGCTGCTGCTCTCCCTGCCCGTCTCCAGGCACCGGTGCCGTGGGCAAACCCAGCCCTTCTCACCCGGCACCAAACAAGGACTGTCACTGCCTGCTCTGGGCGAGGATGGCAGAACTTCCCCTCCCAGGGCAGACCCCCGGGGCTGGTGCTGCCCATCCCCAGCCCCCCTGGGATGCTTGTGCAGCTCCGGAGGCAGGCTGGGATGCAGGGAGGATCATCAGCCCTGCTGCTCCCTGCAGGGCGCTGCTGAGGAGCAGGAACCAGGCAGTCATTGAGTCCTGCTCTGTGCCAGGTTCTACGGACAGAAACTGCACCTGCAGCTCTGGGTGGGTGTGATCGTTCCTCATCTGCAGTCATTGAGCTGCTGGAGAGATGAGAGGAAGGCTGCGTTGAGTCCTTGCCATTTGTAAGCTCAATTACCAAACCACTTCTGCCCAAGCACAAAGCTTGTCAAGCCTAAGTGAGAATAAACCCTGCGGGAAGGAGCAGGAGGTGCCCAGGGACGGAGGTGCCAGCCCAGTGCCCAGGCTGAGCTGGAGATGGGGACCCTGGCAGTGCCTCCATGAAGGATAATTGGCACCAGGAGCATCCTCTCCCCTCCCTGTGGGGTTCTCCCTCCTTTCTGTGCACTCAGCACCTCCCAGGGTCTGCAGTGAATGATGTTCAAACCTTATCTCCAGGCTTTTGAAGGGATTTGAGCACCTCTTCCCTTCAGGAAGGGAAACAGTCCATGTCCAGAGTGCCCAAGATACCCTCAGATGTGCCCAGTCCATGCCTTCCTCTCACTTTTTCTTTCATTTTTTCCCAACCTCAGTTTTCCTCTTATTTAAGTTTAAAAAAAATTTAAAAATTGCATTTTCACAGCAACACCTTGAGATTGCTTGGGTTGTGCAGACCTTTTAGTTAATCTTGATTTTGTGGAATGGTTTGGGTGAGGAGGGACCTTGAATCCATCCAGTGCCACCCCTGGCATGGCAGGGACACCTCCCACTGTCCCAGGGTGCTCCAGCCCGGCCCTGGGCACTGCCAGGGATCCAGGGCTGCTCTGGGCACCTGGGCCAGCCCTTTGCTGTTCCAGCTCCCCTATGCTCACCCAGAGGACGGTGTAAATCAGCTCAAAGTCAGCTCTGGGGCTGCTGAGCCAAACCCAGAGCCTGGCACGGGGGCTGTGGTGCCCCCTCTCTGCATTTCGGTGTGAACGGGCACCAGGGTGAGCCTGGAGCTGCTTGGCTGCACTGCGAAAATCCACCATGAAAAACGGGCTAATTATTCAATATGTTGTGTAATTAGACATGGATTGTTCTGCTGCCCTTCCTGGGCAGGGCTGGGGAAGAGGTGAGGCTGGAGGAATGATAGATAATTGATATCTGCTCAGATTTGTCTCTGGGGGTAAGGCCACAAGGAGATGCACCTGAAAACAATTCCAAATATTCTTCCTCCTTCTTCTTTCAAAAATAGTTCCTCTGGAAAAAGCCTGCGTTTAAAGTCGTTTGTACCTCACAGAGGTAATTTCCTACCCCACATTTCTAGAATACTCCAAGTAAAGCTGGTAAATGGAGTAGAACAGAAAGCCCTGACAGGATTGTTTGTATCCTCAAAAGAGGCCGAGCACAGCAAAGTCATCTGCAGGAAAATATCACAGGTGGGAGAGGTGGCAGCACGGAAAATATCCACAATTTCTCTGTGGTTCTGCAGCTGCTTCTCTGTCCCTGGTGCCCGCTCCCCCCCGGGGCCCAGCCCTGTGCCCAGGCTGCCCTGGCAGCAGCTCAGCCCTCACAGCTAAAAAGAAAAGGGATTATTAACAGCGTGGAAACCATTTAAGCACTTCAGGTAATTAGGAAATATGTCGGTGCTTTCAAATAAGGTAAATGAAATGTGTGTTAAATGAGTAGCAAAAGAAAAGCGAGTGCCAGCCATGAAAGGAGTTACGAATAAAAGGTTTTTGCAGCATTACCTGGGAATGCAGGGGTTTCCCTGGGTGCACAGGTGGGACGTGGTTGCTGCTGAACAGACCTGGAGCGTGTTCCACAGGTGTGGGGCAGGGGGTGGGTGGCCTGAGCTGGATTTGGGGGGTCTGTGATGGGTCTGAGCTGGATTTGGGGGTCTGTGATAATTCTGAGCAGGATTTGGNAGCTGGATTTGGGGGTCTGTGATAATTCTGAGCTGGATTTGGAGGGGGTCTGTGGTGGTTCTGAGCTGGATTTGGGGGGTCTGTGATGGGTCTGAGCTGGATTTGGGGGGTCTGTGGTGGTTCTGAGCTGGATTTGGGGGGTCTGTGGTGGTTCTGAGCTGGATTTGGGGGTCTGTGATAATTCTGAGCTGGATTTGGAGGGGGTCTGTGGTGGTTCTGAGCTGGATTTGGGGGGTCTGTGATGGGTCTGAGCTGGATTTGGGGGGTCTGTGGTGGTTCTGAGCTGGATTTGGGGGGTCTGTGGTGGTTCTGAGCTGGATTTTGGGGGGTCTGTGATGGGTCTGAGCTGGATTTGGGGGGTCTGTGAGGGGCATGTGGCCATCGGGGGTGGAAGGGGTCCCCTCCCCAAGGCAGGGCTGCCCATGCCCGGGGAGCATCCCCTTCCTGGTGCCAGAGTCAGAACCCCCTGATTTTCCATCCTGGGAGCACATGAGATCCACGGGCAGATCCGGGGGCACCTCCTGCTCCTGCAGCTCCTGCTGGGCAAGGGGCACGTGCCAGGGGGGCCCCAGCCCCAGGGAGGGGCACGGGGTGACAAACACCTGGGGGACCTCAGCTGGAGCCCCCGGCTTTCTAAGGAGCCCTCCAAACACCCTCCAGAGTTCCAGCATTATTATCAATATTCCAACCTGTTAAATGGAAGGGTGTTGGTTCACTGAGCATCTTTGAAATGAAAATAACGAAGCGAATGACCTCTGCTCACGAAGGGAGCGTTCCCCAGAGCCCCGCAGAGCTCGGGTCGGCTGCAGCATCCTCGGATGGCTAACACAAACTGCAGCAGTGAGTGCAGGGGAGGCCTCGAGGCCCCAGGTGCCTCGGGTTGCTTCAAAAGCAGCACTTAAAATAACAAAGGAGCTTTTCTAGGGGCTTTAAAGGCGTTTTTCAGACTCATTGCCGAGTTTGCTGCCCCCAGGACCCTGCTACAGCCTGGGGGGACTCGGAGTGCCCGGAGAGGATGGCAGGAGGGAGGGAGGGATGGAGGGAGAGATGTCCAGAGGGAAGGATGCCCAGAGGGAGGGAGGGATGCCCAGAGGGAGGGAAGGATGCCCTGCTGTCCCACAGCCCCTCCCAGCCCGGAGTGGTGGCCTAAATTCCGAGGTTTTCACAGCTTTTCCTCATTCCCTGCGCAGGATCCCGGTGCCAGCTGTTTCTGGGAGCACCGGGAAGGTTCTCACACCGAGTTTGTGCACTTCGGGCTCGGTCCCAGCCCGGACCCTGCCCAGGCACCTGAGGAGCTCTGCTGGCACGGCTGGGTTTGGCCTCTGCCGTGGAGCTCAGATCCCTCCCAGCCCCTCCAGCCCCTCTCTAATCCAATTACCTGTGATACGGAATTTGTACCATTTTCAAATTACCTCCATGGTCCTCCCAGGCTTAACTAAGTCGAAATGAATCCTAATTTCACTGTACTTTGGGCCGTAGCAGGGCATTGTGTCTGGCCATGCAATACCTCTACAAGCCCGGGCAGCTGTTCCCTGGCCCCTTTTTGCTGGATTGTATTTTGTTTTGGGACGGGACCTCTGAGGAGGCAGCACCAGGCCGTGTTCTCTGCCACCAGGAAATGTTTCTTAACAAACACTTTGATTTCTCATAAAACTGTGAGGAAATTACAGAAATTAAGACAAAAGCCTGATTAATTAGAGGATAAATGGCAACGGATCCCAGTGCAGAGCCACCAGCATTCCTTAAGGGTAACTTCAAAGTGTTTTTAAGCCTTTTCCTTTTCCTAACTTGCTGCAGTGTGGATCTCCTCTGTTGCTCATTTAAAGCCATCTTCCCACACCCAAATTTTCAGATTTATATGTAAATGCACTGTCGATCAATTAAAAGATAAACCCAACTTTTATGTGGGAATCTAGAAGGAATAAACTCAATAAAATGCAATTCTCATATCCTGATCTTTGTATGCAGTGATCAGAAAGCAATTAATCAGATTATTTGTGTTGCCCAATAGTGATTTTCCACTTTGTAGTAATTTTCTTGGCCTATAATTTATAGTTATAAAACATTTTTTCTATCAGAAAAGATAAGTCCCATGTAGAGGACCTGTTTTGATCAAAGCCAGACTAATGAATGGTGCTGGAAATGCAGTCCAGGGTAACCCTTGTTGGGAAATGACTGCCAGGAACATGGGGATTTCTGTCTCACCAGGGGTCCCTGGTCCAGCAGAATTTCAATAAAATTCTCCGGGCTCGGCCGCTCCTCTGCACCTCCTGGAGGTGTCCAGGTGATGCCTGAAGTGGCTCCCTAGAGCAGAGCCCAGGCAGGAGGGAGGGAATAAAGGTGGATATTGATTGGAAAGGCCTCCAAAGGCACAGCCTGGGGAGCCAGAGGCTGCTCTCACCATGGAGCCCAGCATGGACCCCGAGTCATGAGTTCTTCACCCCTTTAGAGCTTTGGGCCATTTGCATCTCAGCATCAATTCCCCAATTCAAACTTTAGCTCATGATGGCATTTCCCCAGCTCAGCCCCCCTTCTCAAGGTGTTGGGTTGCACATTTTGGGCCCAGGACAGTCTGGGTGTCCTTGGAGAGCAGCCTTGGAGAGGCTTTGTTGTGTCCCTGTGAGCGTGAGAGAGCAGCAGCTCCCAGGCTGCAAAACCCTGCAGAGTCACACCCTGAGCCCTGCAGGGCTGGGAAATAGCAAAGGTAAAATCCAGGGCATCCCAGGGAAGGCCAGGCCGTGGCACTCAGTGCTCTGGGCTGGTGACAAGGTGGGGATTGGGCACAGACTGGGCCTGATGATCTTGGAGGGCTTTTCCAACCCCGGTGACTCTGGGATTCCGGGATTCCCTGCTCTGCTGGTTGGTCCTGGCTCGTGTCCCCTCGCTGTGCGGGCGGTGCCGTCACTGCTGCTCCCTGCAGTCAGCGGCTGTCACCTCTCCAGGGACATCAGCTCCTCTCATGGACCCCAGAGCTGCTGCGTTGGCCACGCTCCCACAAAACCCCCACAACTGCGTGCCATCCCTCTGGCTGACTGCTGGAACGCGGCACTTCCAGGGTTTTGTTCGACGCGAGGGGTTCCAAGGCACGGCTGCTCCCACTGGCACTGGGCTGACGGCAGCTGAGCTGGCTGCGGGTGCCTTTGGCAGGCGGTGCCATCGCGGGCAGGGCTGGGCACGCCGAGGGCCGGGGCTGTGCTCCAGGAGATCCTCTGGCAGCAGCTGCTGGAGGAGATGGACCACAGCACCATCGGCTCACGGGGAGGAGGCCGAGCCTCGCAGAGTGCGGTGAGCACGGGACGGAGCCTAAATGTGCGTGAGGTGCATTTGCCTTGGAAGTGCTGCAGAAAACAGAATGGGAGGTTGATTTTCCAGTGGTGGAGGAAGAGTGGAAGAATAGAAAACTTTGCCTTGAAGAAACACATCAGAGAAACAGGAGGAACTGCCATGCAGCGTTTCCTTGTGGCTTCTCACTGTGATATTACTAAAAGTATGAAAAAATAATTAATTATTGCGTGAGGAAGGGCAAAAAATTAAAGTAATTTTTTTCTATGAGGTTATATTCCGCATTCTACGTCCTCTCAAAATAAATAATTTACCGTTTGTGATTTATGCAGTTAATTTGCGCTCCATTTTTGTCGCCTCTGGATTGTGGTGTTTGCAGAGCCCAGGGCTGTGTTGTGTCTCTTAGAAAAGACAAAGTCCTGGCCTGTGTGTTCTGTGAGTCAGATTGCAAAGGCCATTATTCACCTCTGCCTCTGGTTCCACAGCACGCTCAGGAGCTGTTCTGAGCCTGTGCTGCCGTGCCAGGGAGATGTTTCTGGTTTTTATCTTTATGAATGACCACGTTGTTTATTTGGAATACGCCAAACACCAACAAGTGCTCATGCAAGCAGCGAGCAAAAGCTCCCAGCAAACAGTGTGACACTAATCTCTTGTTTGTGCTAAAATACAGAAAGGAAATTACTGCTCGCCTGTCATGAAGCTCATAAAGGAAAAAAGAAAAATGCCACCGCAAAAGAATGAGCTTCAAAAGAAAGTTCCATTATCAGTTTGTTTCATGCCTTGTAGCTCCAGCTGCAAACAATCCCTTCCATAAACACCCCCTCAAGATAAATGGCAGCACAATTCGGGTGCTACCGGGGAGATAAAGCCACGAGGCTCCTGTTTGGGGGAGGGAGGATCTGCTGCTTTATTTTGTAACATCTCATCACCATCTTGGGGGAGCAAATGAATATGTATCGTCTGTTATCTTGTCATTTTGGAGCCAAACAACTTAAAATACATTTTCTGTGAAATAACCCCGGGGATTTCAAGACCGGAATGAATTATTAGAGCAATTTGAGCTTGGAGTCTCTGTACTTGCTTGAAACATGGCAAAAGCTCTTCCTGGTTTGTGAGAGTTGCTTTTGCGTAGGAAACGAAGGGGGGAAAAAAGAGGATAAATAGCCCCCAAAGGTTCCTTAACCCAGACAGCTCTGCCAGAGCAGGGAACCTGTAGGGGTGGGGTTTGGCCTCTTCTCCCAGGGAACAGGGACAGGAGGAGAGGAAATCCCCTCGGGCTGTGCCAGGGGAGACTCAGGTTGGACACTTGGAAAAATTTCTTCTCCAGGGAAAGGGAGTTCAGGCATGAAAGGGCTGCCCGGGGAGGTGTGGGGTTCCCGTTCCTGGAGGTGTCACCTGGACGTGGCACTCAGAGCTCTGGGCTGGGGACAAGGTGGGGATCGGGCACAGCTGGGATTTGATGGGCTGGGAGGGCTTTTCCAGCTGAAATGATTTTGGGAGTCTGGTATTCACAGGCTCAAGCTGCTGATGTTCAGAGGTGCCCTGGGAGGGCTGGGCCTGCAGGTTGTGGGGACAGATCTGGTGGCAAATACACTTGCAGATTGTGGCACTGATTCCCTGTTGAATCACTGGTGCTGGGATTTCTTACGGCTCTCTCTGGTTGATGTTTTCCTCAGGCTCAGGAGGGGCTGAGCCCCGTGCCTGGGCAGCTCCTGGGTAATGGCTCTGCTCTTGGAGGCAGCTCTTTCATGGCCCCGGAAAAAAGAAATCCTCTAATGAATGTGTAACTTCTACCTAAATGTGGACATCAGAGAGGACAAAACGAATGAAAAAAAGATGGGATTTTAGATTTTGCCATTTCCTGCTGCTGCAGCTGACTGTGTGGGCCAAGCTCCACCGAGGCCTGAGCCAGGAGCTGGCTGTTGGAGCCAAGCACTGTGACAATCCATGCAAATCTAAGCTCTAATCCTTTTATATTGATGGAAATTAAACTTTTATTCTTGCCATGGATATGGGAGCCTGAAATTCACTTTGGGAAAAAATTCAGGGTTTTATTTTTGGCTCCACTTTCACAATTACTCAGCCCAGGGCGTTTTTATGCTGCAGCTCCATTATGTGAAAATCGTGAGTAACATTTTTCTCTCCAGGACTCTACATTTACTCTCTGAATGTTTCACTGAGAATATGACATGATTTAGACTGCAGTGCTTTTAAAAGAACTACCCAATTTCTAGCACCAAATTGTACCTGTGAAAGTGGCTGCAGGGAGTCAGCTCTGTCGTGGTGGGATGGAGCCAAGAGATGGCTGGAACTCGTTAAAGCTCTCTGCAAATTATCTCATTAAGCGCTTTCAGATTGGGAGGTGTCTCAGCACTGCAGCGCTGAAGAACGGATCTCTTCAAAGAGGGGATTTGTAATTGTTCAGGGAACAGAATTCCCAGTGTAACCACCTGCAGCCTGGCATGCAGCAAGGACAAGGTCGGGGACACCCCAGGATGGAGCGGCTGGCTCTGAGTGCTGGCAGGGAAGCACCAGGTTTTTGTGCACTGAGGTTTTCAGATTTTGGGAACAGAAAAGCCCAAATCAGGTCTCAAAGCCAATGGTGTTTGTTCTGGAGGGTGTTTGGGATGGTTGCAGGGAATGGCTGGGGCAGGGGCAGGATTGAGGCTGAAGAAGGAGAAGTAAAATGTATTTATTCTGCGATTTCCCAGTTCAGCTGGGTCCGTGTGCTCAGCTCCCCGCTGCTCCTCCTGCACATCCCCTTTTCTCTCAGGTGGGTCAGTCCCTCGGCACCTCCCCTGCTCCTCCCCACAGACATTCCTCACCTCCGGGGAGGAAGGACTGTGCTCGATAATTTAGTACATTGGAAATCTTTCTTCTGTGCCTCCAGACTGAAGTGGAAACTTGTCTTGAAGTGGCAGCTATCTGAAATCAATAATATCATCAACTTCACCTGCATTTACAAAGATAATATTTCCTTAATATTGCCTGGATTCAAAGGAAGAAGAAAGGCTGTGCAGGGGGAAAAGTCATAAAAAGCATTGCGGTGAAGCAGCACTAAATTTTAGAAAACTTTTCCAAGGTCATTAACTGAACTTCGTTACAAGATTTAAATGAGATATTGAAAATCAAACACGGCGGCCCAGTTTTAATTGCCTGTTCTGTGGTGGAGCACAGTCTGAGAGATGTAACTCCTGTTGTGGATCTATAAAGACCCAGCAGCCCTGGAGGACTGGGGTCACTGGAGCCGGACACAGAATTCACAGGGATTTATCTCGTGTACCCTGCTTCCCCACCAGGGGCCCGGGCCCAGCATCTGTCCAGGAGCAAAGCCCTTGTTGGTCCTTAAATCCTGTTCCAGGGTGCTGCTGAAACAAGTCTTAATGTAAATATCTTGATGAGAGTTTCAAATCCATGGAACTCGCCATCCCTGGGCTGATGGCAGCCTGGCCTCGGGAAGGAGCCCCTGGCTGCTCTGCAGGGATGGAGAGGAGGAGGAGGAGGAGGAGCAGGGTCCCTGCTGCTCCTCACTGGCTCCAAGGGAATCTTTAAGGCAGGAGGATGTTCCAAGCGCTTGGGCTGAGCTCGGTTCAGCCCCGATTTCTGGCGGTTTTAGCCCGTTTTGCTGAGAGCTGGCGGGGAGGCAATCCCAGGTGCCGCTGGCTCGGGCAGCCGGGGCTGGCA
The DNA here is from genome assembly GCA_013390045.1 of Picathartes gymnocephalus. Lineage (NCBI taxonomy): Eukaryota > Metazoa > Chordata > Aves > Passeriformes > Picathartidae > Picathartes > Picathartes gymnocephalus. The sequence continues at coordinate 235,262 of WEKY01028451.1, read as the reverse complement.
CACGGCAGGGACAGGAGCTGCCAGCCCAGCTCTCCGGCTGCTGGGCACAGAGCAGAGCGCACACCCAGCCTTGCAATGCTGCACTTAGGACTATTCCCTCATTTTTCCATTTTAAACTGCTCAGTGTTTGATGGAAGCAAAGCCCATCCTTGCAGTGCTTCCGGTGCGTGTCAGCAAACAGCTCTGGCGTCTCCTTTCAGGGCAGCATTTCGTGTGTATTTGAAAATAAATGCACTTCAGAATATTTTAAGTACTGTGGAAGACGCACCTGATATTGGGAACATGTGGAAAAGTTTTAGTGCTACTCGGTAAAAAGGAATTTTTGCTGCAGCATCAGCCCAACCAGGCCCGTAATGTCTCACCTAATGGACAAATAAACAGCTCTGGGGAAATTAAAATAATCCAGTCTGTTAAAGCAACAGGTTGGGCAGTTAACAGGGCCCACACTCATGGAAAACAGGACAATTTAAACCCAAGGGCAGTTAACTCTGTCCTTTCCAGGAGCACCAGCGTGGTGAAGGAGCCCCGGTGCCAGCCTGGGGAGCAGGAGCCATTCCCAGGCTAAATTAAAATATATTAAAATGCCCAGGAAGCTGCCTGAGCCATCCTAGTGGGATCTGCAGTGCTTTGTAGACATAAAGTGATTGAAAACATTTATCTTCCCCCATGATTAATAATGAATCAGGCATCTTATGAGTCCTCCTTTAGGTTTTAATTTTAAGCAAGTTGTTGAAATACAATCTCTAAGCAAAAAAAAAGGTTCAGCACAGGCTTTGTTTGGATTGCAAACAGAAGTTTTGTACAGTTTTGGACATAAAAAATACAAGGATATAGAAATTCAGCTGCGTGCAGTAACATATGGCTGCGAGCTGGGTTTGGTGAATGAGGACGATTTATGTCTGCAGTCACAGCATCAATCTCAACAATTGTGAGAGGTGAAAAACGTGCTGATGGAGATGGGGAGAGTCCCAGCTCCATGGATCAGCGCTGGGAATTCCCATGGGAGAGTCTGGCCAAGCATCTGCTGGGATGAAGGACGGAAATAAATGTGTGTCCACAATGAAACTTTATTGCCACGAACTGAGGGACCCCAGGATGGTCTTAAAAAGGTGAAGGAAGTGTCTTGGTGTGGTTCAACTTCCCCCCAAAATTCTGGTTCTGGATTCCCTGGAGGGACCTGGGGCTCAGAGCTCATCCCTCTGGCCCCAGGGATTCATTCCCAGGGGCTTCTCCAAAGATTTCAGCCTGAGGGGGAATATTCCCCTCCTCCTCCCGGGAGCAGTTTTGCTGTTGGATGGGATTTCTTTGCTATAAAACGTGAGAAGGATCCCAAGCAATTTCCAATGGAAATGGAGAGCTCTACGTGGATATACCAGGGTGTGTTTCAACCATTCATTACTCCTTGTCTGAACAGTTCTGTGTTACTCAGCAGTTTATTCATAAAGAGACAAAAAGGAGCAGCAGCAGCAGCAATAATGGCCCTGACAGGGAACGGGAGGAAAATTGAAAATTCTGCCTTTTGCCAAGAAGGTGAGTGAGGAGAACGTCAGCTCACCCAAAGCAGCCCTGGCAGAGGGGCAGCTCTGGGTGTGAATGGAACAATATTTCACTTCTTGGGGAAAAAAGTCAGGCTATTGGTCAAGATGTTTCTATGGTAACTGATATAATTTCATTTTAGTGATGGATTACACAGGAAAACTCCAGGGAGGTTTGAGATGATGGAGTTTCACCTGGCAGAGCCTGGCAGAGTCTTTCTCTGGAGTTATTAGGCAGTTCTGGTTATGTTTTATATTTTATACAAGCATTTATAACCATGTGTGTTTTATATTTTATACAAGCATTTATAACCATGCATGCTTTGTATTTTATAGAACCATTTTACATGCAGGGCTCATGTGGGATGGCTCTGCAGCCTTGGGGAAGCCTCTGGTGTAGCTGCTCTGCTCCAGCAAGGAGGGACCCTGGGTTTGTTCAGCCCCAGGGATGGGGAGGGGGCTCTCAGCAGTGCAATTTCCCCATAAATTCAGTATTTGCCTGTTTCTGAGCTTGGAGCCAAGCAGCACTGAGTCAGCAAGTGGCAAAATTTGAGATCTTTGTTTTTAAAAGGTGTTTCTGCTGCAGGTATAAAACACAGGTACAGGTACAGCAGGCAGAAGAAAGCTGATTTTATTTCTTTTGAGGGGATCAATATTCCACAGTAGGGAAAGTTTCGTACTCCCAGGTATACTTTTATAAACAGCATTTCATTACACCCATTATCATAACAGGCCTCTTTATCTCCTCTGTCAATATTTGGCTCTATCAGGCACTGTCTTATCTTTAAAGTGAAAAATCCATCATTGTGACAGAAGGGAAAAAATACATTAACACCCACCTGCTAATTCATATTTGAGGCCAGAAGTGTTTTGAAGAGCTCCTGCAGGTTGGCATTAATTGTGTATTTGAGCTGCTCTGGTGACTTCCCACCTCCTCTCCCCAGGGGTTCAGCAGGAGGGTGTGGGGAGGAGCAGCAGCACTCACCACAGGTGGGTGACCAAGCCTCTTGGGGTCCCTGTGGCCAGTGGCACCTCCTGGGGCATCCCCTGGGGACCCCGTGGCCAGTGGCACCTCCTGGGGCATCCCTTGGGGACCCTGTGGCCAGTGGCACCTCCTGGGGCATCCCTTGGGGATCCTGTGGCCAGTGGCACCTCCTGGGGCATCCCTTGGGGATCCTGTGGCCAGTGGCACCTCCTGGGGCATCCCTTGGGGATCCTGTGGCCAGTGGCACCTCCTGGGGCATCCCCTGGCAAAGGGAAAGGGGAGTGTGGTGGGAGAGGCAGCTGCTGGCCAGGCGGGTTGGCCTTGACGCGCAGAGGCTCTGCAGTTCCTCCTGCTGCCTCACAGCAAGGCTGCCAGTGCCTTCCCCGGCCTCTGAAATCCCTTTTGCTGCTCTCAGGGGTGGTTTTGGTCCAGCCAAGAGCTGCCCTTGCTCTGGAGGGGAGCTGCTGCCCTGGCTCCATTGCTGCCGTGGCTGTGGGGGTCCCGTGGGTCTGTGCAGCACCCAAAGTGTGAGAAATGGAATGTACTCAGAGGCTCTTCGTGGTCCAAGCAGTGATGGAATGATCCAACATTTCTGGCTGGGAAGAGGCCAGTGGAGCCCCAGGGCTGCCCCTGGCAGGGCCCCCGGCTCCTGCTGGGAGCTGCAGCAGGCGAGGCAGGAAGGGTCTGGGCAGAGCTGACCCCTCCTCCCGAGGTTTCTCAGCCCGTAAAGAGCAGTCAGCCCCCGGGCCAGGCCCTCCTCTGCTGCTGGGAAATCAGCACCGTCACAGAACATCCCCCATCCGTGAGCGGGGACAGCTTCAGTGTCAGTGTAACCATTCTGTTGGCAAAACCAGCCGAGGTGTTTCAGGTACGCATCGATTCATCTTGCAAAAAAGAGGTGGAGTGTTTGTATTCCATTCTGCCCCTGCGCAGGGACACACGCTGAGGGCTGCACTGGGAACTAAGGCTTCAAAATTGCATAAAATGGGTGTGACACCTGCTGTGAGAACAGCAATAATGACAGTGCTTAAACTCTGTGGCAGGTGTCAGGAATAAAAATGTGACTTCTGCCTCATTTCAGCAGAGAGGGGCCAGTGTGCAGGAGCAGAGGGAGCCCAGCCCAGCCTCCAAAGGCCTTCATTTGACAGAAAAGAGCCTCAGCACCAGAATCCTGGCAGCGTGCTGCTGGGGCTCACACCAATTACTGTTTCATCCTTTAATGGGATTATAAAGAGAAGGTAGAATGAGTCCATAGCATCCTAGAATACACTCACATGGAGGGGGCCCATTTGGAGAGCAAGGAAGGCAGATTTTGCAGACTTCAGACAATAAATTTAAATTCTTGTGGGGTCTCCTGTTGGGTGTCTGGGGTTTCCTGGCTGCCCTGGCCTCAAATTCCTGCCAGCACGGGGATGGAAAGGGATCGTGTGCACCTAAAGGGGAAGGAAAAAATGGATTGAAATGGAGAGAATGACTTTTGAACAGTTCATACATATTTGTGCATCACTCATCAAAGGCAGCATTTTTAAAAGGTTAACACCTGGGCAGAGTTAATTGCTGTTCTTCCTCTTAAGTTCCAGGATAATTTCTGGTTTCTTCCTCTGTTGTTGATCTTTCAGCTAAGTAGATTTTAAATAAAACAAATATTTATGCTGGTAAAGTACACAAGGGTTTCAATGTTTAAGTAAAGAGAAGCAGTTGAAACTTCCTCGGGTAAATATTGAAGGAAAGGAAAGCAAACAAACCTGGAAATTCACATGGCTGAAGGAGACTGCCTTAAGAACCTGGGCTTACACACCTCTTCCCATACAAACTTATTTATTTAGTTTTTTTTGTTTTATATAATTTTATTTTATTTCATTTTATACTCTTTTTAGTTGTTGTTGTTGGGCAGAATGGAGAAGGCAAGCTCCAGCTCTTTGAAGTATCATACTCGGCGGAAAATGATCAGTCTTTTCAAGCTGCCTCCCTTCTCTGCGAGCCTTTAAAGCGCAGAACTTCAGGTGTTTCCTCGTGGCACACCCTCCTGCAAGCGCATTTATCCCCGTGTGAAGGAAAGGTGAGGTTTTCACCGTAAATAAACACGGCTCTGGAGTTCGGAGTGCAGCGGCTTTGAAGTGGTGATGGTGCTAAGCAGGGAGAGGTGGTGGGGGCGAGAACAAAGCCCCGAGTGCTCCTGCGGCCAGAGGGACCCCAGGGAAACAAACCAGAAAAGCAAAAACCGGAGTGGGGATGGAGAGGAGCCTGAGCTGAGCTGCTGCTCCAGCCAGAGGGACCCCAGGGAAACAAACCAGAAAAGCAAAAACCGGAGTGGGGATGGAGAGGAGCCTGAGCCGAGCTGCTGCTCCAGCCAGAGGAGAAACTCCGGGAGTCTCCTGTATCCAGGCTCAGATCCCAGCCGGGCAGAGGATGGAGGGAGGGGAGCAGGGCAGCCCCTGGCACGGTGGGCAGCCAGGGCTGGGGTCCCTGAGTGTCCCAGGAGGGCACGGACCGAGGGCTCTGTGCCCAGGGTGTCCCTGCCGGTCCCAGTGCAGCTGAGCAGGTCCTGTCCCTCTGCAGTTCGTGCAGTTTGAGGCTCAGCGAACCCTTCGGGGCTGCGTGGAAGGAAACAGCAGCTCCGGCTCATTTCATTATCAGTGTCCTGCTATTTCCAGAGGAGAAGACGAGGCCCAGTGATGGAAAAGAGAAGAACGCCTGGTTTTGGGTAATTCTGGCTGCTCCCCTGGTGCTGATGGGAGCTCCGGGCAGAGGACGTGGAGAGGCAGAAATCCTGCCTGTCCTGTGCCTTGCTCTGCTGCCTGGCCTTTAGTGCCCAGCAGTCCCTGCTGAGCCCCTGAGCCTCCTTTCTGGGTCTGACTGATCTGCTCCGAAGGCACAGGCGAGAGAGCACATACAGGATTACCCCCCCGAAAAGTTAAGAGCAAGGTTCACTTATCTTACGATTCAGTATCGTGGGAGAGCCGTTTTTGTGAGTGAAAGAGCACAGATTGAGATGCATTCAGCACAGATTAGCTGAGGTTCTTCCTTGAAGGGGCTCATTGAAATGTGTGTGATGTTCATTGTTGTGTGAGATGCTGTTTAAAACTTTTAACAACAAGATAAAAGCTTGTGACTGGGAGAAAGAACTGCTGTCATTGCTGGATTTAATAAATCTTCTGCAGGGACAATAAGCCTGAGATAAACCCAGACAAAGCCTCTTGCTTGGGAGTTATTTTGGCAGGTGCAAAGGAAGGACGTTCTGTCATTGTGGTTTGGGACTGTGCCCGCCACCAGGAGCCAGAGGAGAGGCTTTGTCATTCCCTGGGGGGGAAAGGGCCGTGGGTCTGCCCAGTGCCACCCTTTGGCACCAGGCAGATGCTCAGCACCACAAAACTGGAGGAAAAAATAAAGTTGAGATCATTCTTAAGGAAAAAAAAAACCAAACCAAAACCCAAAAATGGGAGCATTCTTCGTGGATGGTATAAGATAACAGCAGTTGTTGAAAATAGAATTTACTGAAAATAAATGTGTGGTAGCAGTAGAATTGAATCACAGAATCATTAAGGTTGGAAGAGACTTTCAAGATCATCAACTCCAACTTTTAACCACTGTGTCCATCAACCATATTGCAAAATGCCACATCTCATTTTCTGAACTCTTCCAGGGATGAGGATGCCACCACTTCCCTGTTCCAGTGCTTGACCAATCTTTCAGAGAAGTCTTTAGTAATACAAAATAATTGTTAGAATTAAATATTAATTTATTTTTAATTTATCATTTAATTATAAAATGAAATTGTTAAAATCAAATAATGGTTTAAATTGTTATTTTTTAATAATGAATTATTGTGGCCCATCAAGGCCAGCAAATATCCAATCCTGCTCCCCCTGTGCTCCCGGGGGACAGAAATAACCCTGCAGAACCCTTCTGTGCCCCCAGAACCCTTCTCTGTTCTCTCCTCAGTACATATTAAATAAACCTCCGATGATTGGCAAGCTCACAAAGGAGCAGGGAATTGAAGTTGGCAGCCCCAGAGCGGGGAGGTGGAAGTTCGAATCCTTTGCCCCCCAGAGTGGGCAGAGGGTGAATAATGAACAGGAACAGGGCCAGAGGGCAGAGCCCAGACCCCCCGGGCCTCCAGGTGTGTAACCCGCATTCAGCCACCCCAGCACACTCCAGATTTGCCTTTTTGGAGCTGTTTTGGGAAAGGCCTGGGACACCGAGGGCTGCTGATGGAATTCTGACTCCACGGGAGCCAGAAGCAAAGCGGTGCCAAGCTGGGTGAAAGCAGCACCTCACCCCTCAGCTCTTATTAATCTATTAGAAATAATATTAATTA
>WEKY01028451.1:163815-224458 GCA_013390045.1 Picathartes gymnocephalus | reverse complement strand
TTTTTTTGTTTGTTTGTTTGTTTAGTTAAAAAAAATAAGGTATATGGATTGCAGTGATACAAGAGTAATAATACAAGTCATGTACACAGGTCTCAGATCCTCAGTTGTCAGTTGGTTCGAGAAGTGCCGGGAGCACAGGGCCTCGATGGATCTGTGCGTCCAAAAAAAACAAAACAGTGACCTCGGAACAACATGGATGGCAATATGCAAAAATCCTCACAAACTGTACAGAGAGTTCAAAAACTTGCAGTCTGGAAGTACATAGACAGAAATAGCCCCTTAGAGTCCAGAGCGGCCGAGCGCAGCCGGCCTGGGGAGCCGCCCGTGTGGGGCGGCCATGGCGGCCCCAAGGCCGGAGCCTCCCAAGGCCGGAGCTCCCAAAGTCGGGGTCCCCCAAGGCCAGAGCAGCCCCGAGGCCAGAGTCCCCCAAGGCCGGAGCCCCCCAAGGCCGGAGTCCCCCAAGGCCGGAGCAGCCCCGAGGCCATGGCCAGGCCAGCGCCATCCGGAGCTGGCGGCGATGGAGGAGGCGCCGGGAGCAGCCTGGAGCCGGGGCTCCTCTCGCCTCCCTCGGCAGCGCCGTGCCCGGTCCCCGGGACCCCGTGCACGGCTGGGGGGAGCTCAGCGAGGCGGGGTGGGCTCACGGCCCGCGCCCCACGGCAGCTGGGCCTAGATCACCAGGTTGTTGTAGCTCACGTACTTCTTTTTTGCGGCAGGGCCTGCAAGAGAAGCGGACAGGGGTCAGGGCCTGCGGGCTGAGCCCCTCGGGGGGCTGGGGCTGGTCTGGGGGCTCTGGAAGTGGGGATACGCCGGGAATGGGGATGCACTGGGAGTGGGGACATGCTGGGAGTGGGGATATGCTGGGAATGAGGACATGCTGGGACTGGGGACACACTGGGAGTGGGGACATGCGGGGACTGGGGACACGCCAGGAATGGGGATGCACCGGTGGCTCCCGACCCCCAGGACTCTGGGCAGGCGGCTCCCAGGCCAGCCCAAGCTCCAGCTCTGACCATGAACAGAATTAGCACGGATTGATTTTGTCAGGCTCCCGCAGTCTGGGTGACTGTGCTGCCAAGGCACCACAACCAGATCCTATTAAGATTTCTTTTCTGTAAAAACAGTGACGTTTCCTCCAACTTCTTAAATCTCCTGGGCTAAACTTGGCTTTTCTTGTGGATAAAGTGATTCTTATTCAAGTTTTATGACTTCTGAGAATTTTTCAGTATGGGGATGAAGGTACCAGATTTTCTAATTATGACCTTCAAATCCAATCTGTTTGCAAACAGAAGGAAATCAAAGCAGTCAGAACTTTATGAGTGCTGCCACACGCTCCCATCAGGAAAAACTGCAAATATTTGCAGCTGAACACAAAGCAAAATGTTCTGCAGTACTCTGGCAACACTGGCAGATCCAGGACACAGAACCATGGAATATCCTGAGTGGGAAGGGACCCGCCAGTCCCACCCCTATCCCTGCCCAGACCCCCCAACAACCCCACCCTGGGCATCCCTGGCAGCGCTGTCCAAACCCTCCTGGAGCTCTGGCAGCCTCAGGGCCGGGACCATTCCCTGGGGAGCCTGGCACTGCTCAGCACCTTTGAGGGAAGAACCTTTCCCTGATATCCACCCTAAACTCCACAGAGATCAGAAAAAGAGCCTGGATTTACAGTTGTCCCGGTTTGCTAAAACACTGAAGTCTAAATCCCACAGTCTTTAAGAGAATTTGGCATAACTTAAGCAGTTTGCTCCAGCCTGCTGAGCTGGGGCAGACTCAACTCACATTTTGGATGATGTTTTTAACGTGGTGTGTTTCATTTAAAAACTTTCTCAGGAAGATTTAAGTGACGCTGCAGCGGGAGAGGCAAGAACAACGATTGGATTTGTTCTGCAAATCTGCTTTTCGAACTTCATTGGGTTTGGGCCTCCCAGGGCTCCTCCCAGCCCCTCTGCAAAACCAGACCCGGACAGGACACGGAGCTCTGCCCACCCCTGGCAGAGCTCTGTGCGTCTCCCCAGCATCCCCCAGACCTCTGCCAGCCCCTGGACATGCCCATGATCTCTGCCAGCCCCCTGAGCATCCTCTCACCTCAGGGAGCAGACACAGCTCCCTCTGCTCCCACCCAGGCTGTGGTGTACCCCTGGGGGTGTCCCCCAGCCAGCAGTGCCACCAGTCAGACATCACTGCTGCCTTTCCAGAAGCACTTGCTCTGCTCTCCCCCAGCAGCTCAGACTATGTCAATTCAGCCAGTGCTGTCTGCTCCATCGAGGACTGATCCCACAAAGTGCTGATCATCTTCAGTTCCCATTAACTTCTCTTGGACACGAAGGTGTCCAACATCTGCCAGAGTGAAACTCATTATCCTTCAAGGCTACACCACAAATATCCAATAAACTGGGGAACGCCATTAAACACTGAAGAAGGGTAAAATGAGCCTGGGAAAAAAAATGTCATCATGGAACCGGTTGCAAAGTCATTGCATGTATTATTTTGTGATGTACTTCAGCTTTACCCATTACATGCTCCAATTTCCAAGAGCAGCAGCATTTCTATGAGAGAGATGTAGATGCTCCCACTGTGGGTTCAGATCATGTCACCCCTCCAGTGCCCCCCGGCTATTACTGGGCCTCTCAGCAAAACCAGTCATTTTGCTGATGAGTTCTCTCACCAGTGCAGCCCCAGTACCCCTTTCTCATTTCCAACAGGACAGGGAAGCACTGGTGCCAAAGGGATGGAGCCAAGGAATGCTGAGGATAAGGTGTACCTGAGCGGGTCTGAGACAGTGACACAATCCTTGGCACGGCCCTGCCTCAGCAGGATAATGTAGTTGACAAAAGCATCATCCATAATTCAGATAAAATGATCGATAAAAACCCCGCGGTTGTTTTCAGAGAGGAAAGACAATCTTCCTTGTTTAAGGGCTCTCAGACCAGGGGGGATCATGTCCCCGAGGGCTGTGGGTGCATTTCTCCACTCTGCTCCTGTACCAACTCCAGCAATCTGCAGCTCAGCCTCTGTGAAACTTCCAGACACATTCCAGGCTTGGAGAGTTCAGCAGAGAGAACAGTCTGCCTCGATAATGAACCTCTCCTGAGTCACAGCTCATCATTACCATTGGCAATTAGCACCAGGTATGGATTTGATTTTCCTCAAAGAAATTAATTTACATGAAAATAGGGGACGCTAATGAAACATCAGCGTTTCCATGCTTTAATCCAGGAGACACGAGCATTCCGTGCTCTTGACACGGGAAGCAGATACAGATCTCACACGCTCTGCTGCTGTTCTGCTAAAGGGTGACGGCTCCCCGCCAGCCAACACAGACTGGCCTCTTGCAAACAACACATACATGTTAATTAATATACACATAATTATGTCAGCCTCGGCTGGCCACTGATTTAGATGTGCTGGCAGCGAGCCACGAGCAGCATCTGCAGTGCTGGGACATTCCCTGTGCCCAGGGAATCACGGAGCCCCTAAATCCGTGCCAAGGAGCACGCCGAGGGGCTGCGGGAGCAGGAACGGGGCTCTCCGTGGTTTTTAGGTCCCGAACACGGTGTGGGAAGGAAACATCCCGGCTCCTGCCTGCCTGTTGGAAATAAAGGTGCTCCGGACGCATTGGCACTCTGTAACTTGCTCGGGAAAAAAAGGGGACCTTTCAAAAGAGCCTAAAGCACCTGAAAAAGAGGTTTCCTGCCGCAGTTAGAGACAAGCAGTCTTTTCTGCTAATTTCCCGAAAATTAGTGGTGAGGAGTGCCAATGCCAACGGAAGAAAGGAGCAGGAAGGATAACGGAGGGACACAGTCCGTGCACAGCCAGGAGCTCTGCACAAGCTCCAGTTCAGCCCAGTAACGCCGCAAATCACCGAGGCTGGACAAGCCCTCCGAGATCAGCAAGCCCAGCCTGCAGCCGACACCATCCCCCACTAAACCTGGCTCTGAGGTCACCTCGGCTCGTTTTTGGAACAATTCCAGGGACTAGGACTCCCCCGCCTCCCTGGGGACCCTGACCACTCTTTCTGTGAAGGAATTTCTCCCAGTAGCCCAGGTGAATCTGCCCCGGTGCAGCCTGAGGCAGGCTCCCCTTGCTCTGTCCTGGGTACTTGGCACAAGCGCCCCAGAACTCACCCATTCCAAGGCACCCCCAGCCTGCAGCAGCACCACCCAAACGGGGCCAGCCTGTCCGTGGAAACCCAACAATGCTCCTCAGAGCACAATAATTCATTCCTTTCCAGCAGTGGGGGCAGTGGGAGCCTGCACCCACCCCCTCCAGGAGCAACAGGCTGGGGAACAGCTGCACCTCTGTGCCAACAACACATGAAAAACAAACACACAGGAGCAAAAATCCTCTTTGGACTTATAAGTTTCATCACTTGACTGGTTTTCATTATCTTGGGCACAGCTCACAAAGGAAGGAGCTCCCCCAGCCCCCCAGAGCAAGGCAGAACTGTCAATACTGACTCTGAGCGAGATGTAATCACTTGCACTTCAATTTTATGCACATTTGTAACCTCTTCCATGCTTGAAGAGCAAAGATTTACAGTGCAAGAAATGAATTTTATTGCAGCCCCCAGGCATCTCAAGCTATCAAATGTATGAAACATCATCTCAGCATTCCCAGCTCCGAGCAGGGACGGACATCAGGATGGCTCCGAGCCTGGAACTCCTGCTCTGATTCCCTCTGCAGTCACTGGGGCAGATAATTCTTAGCTCCTCTCTTTCATTTCCTTAATTCTGGCTTAGCAACCCGTATCATTGATGCCAGGCAGAGCAGAGGCTGATTATTAAATCCTACTTGTAGTCCATCTAAAAGCAAAATGGAGCTTATGTGGCATCTCCTCCATCTCTGCCAGAAAGACAGAGCCATCCCCATGCTCTGCTGCCTTTAAATTGGGGAATTTAGATGAGAACGAGACGACAGCAACAGGCCTAAATGATTCTACATGCTTGCCCAAACCCCAACAAAGGGAATGAAGCTTGGAGAAAATAATTTTAAATTTGGTGTCTAAATGTAAATGGATTGTTCTTTCACATTTTGACATCTCTCTTGTTGTGCTACCACAGTGTTCTGGCACCTCATCAGGTTTCTCAGTGGCTGCATTGTACAAAGCCATCTCACTGCCAGGGCTGGTGCATCCCTCCAGCCCGGACCTGTGGCTTTGATGCAGAGGAGCAATGGAATGTCCTGTTTTAATAATGAGCTGCCACAAAAATGTCTTTGGTGTCCCCTCAGCTCAGGGGGTGTGAGCAGGGTGCTGGGAGCAGCTGTCCCGCCAGGCTGTGCAGCCCCACCCCAAGCCCAGCCCGTGTCTGCTCCCCATCTGCAGAGCACTGGCAACACCTGGGAGCTCCTGCTGCAGAGAGGGGGGGGCCGGGGGGCGCCAGCAGCCCCCGGAGCTCCCCAGGGAGCGGTCACTGTCGGGAGAGCAGCAGAGAGCTCTGCATGTGCCTGCCTCACCTCGGGGCCTTCAGAGCTCAATTCAGATGAAACCGTTTCTGCAGCTCACTGGAACAGTGATGGTTTTGCATGTGCGTGCAAATGCCGCGCTCGGAGCAGGGCTGCGCACGTGCCGCAGGTGCATTTCCGCCCAAGGAGCCCTCTCCTGTCTGTCACTTCACACAGCTTCCCTCCCAAATTCCTCATACTCTACCCAGGGCTCCATTTGACCTTTAGGGCTCCCTTACATTTGTCCCTTTGAGCCAGGGCTGTTTCCCCTGCTGCCCCAGAGCCCCTGAGCACAGGCAGGCTGCAGGGCACAGGCAGGGAGGGACAGCACCCTCGGAGCGAGCCCCGAGCTCAGGGACTGCCAGAACCCTGCACAGGGGCTGAGGAACAATTCCAAATGTTCAATATCCCGGCTGCCTTTAATGAGCATCGCTTTGAAGTTCCCAGAAGGATTTAATGGGAAGGAAGAGTCCGACCTCGCCAGTTCCCCAGGGCACGTGGGGGTTTGAAGTAGATTTTTCTTTCTGTTTTAGCTTTGAAAGCTTTCAAGCAGCAGCAGCTGTCGGGGTGTGTGTTTTTAATTCCTCAGGTTTGGTTACAATGCTCATTCTGTGGGAACTGGGAATACATCCGAGAGGAAAAGTAATAAAAGCAGTTCTTGGAAAAGATAATGGCATAATAATAGCATCAATTCAGGCCAAAGTGGCAATGATCTGACCCTCTTAGAGCTTAAGACAGCGTGGGAGGGTTTGAGTACATAGAGTAAGTGTTTGCTTTGGTGTTCTGCAAATGGGTTGGACTCAGCCCAACCTGCTGGTGAACTTCTCTGTCCACAGGGGTGAAGGAACAGCTCAGAAAACGCAGGGACAGCGATTCCATCAGACACAGGCCTGCACTGCAGCACAGAGCCAGATTACCCTGACTTTGTGTCCAGGAGAATAATTCCCACTCCTTCCAGTGCAGGAGGCTTTCCCCCAGTCAGTGCCAGGAGGGATGGGAAGCTCCTCATCCCCAGCAGCCCAGAAGCCACAGAAGGATGTCGAGAGGAGTGTTACCAAACTGCCACGGCCTCTGGCAGGAGACAGCCCCGTGGCAAGGGCACAACTCAGTGCTGGAGGAAACTGGCTCCTCTGAAAACCAGAGGTGCACCTGTGTTAATCCCACGAGCTGTAAGCAGGGCTGGGCTCCTGCTGGGATGTCCCTGGAATGCAGGCTGGGAGAGGGCTCCCTTCTGTCCCTGCTGAGAGGTGGCACTGGCCACGTGTGATCCATTTCCCAGGGCCAGTGACAGCTCTGTGTACACAGACACAGCACATCATTTATCTCCTGCCTGCGAGCTGATACCTCTGTCAGCCTCAATGAACTCCTGCTGATAAGCTGGAGAGATGATCCACAGTGCCTGCAGTGACAGGCTCTGCTCCAGCTCCCCGGGCTGGGCTGAGGGGTCAGCTCCACCAGCCCCCCCTCAGCTTTCAGGAGTTATCAGGGTGGGACCAGTCCAGAGAGGAACCTCCCCACCTGGGCCACCAAAATAAACGGGACTTTGAGTCACGGAACAGAGCCAGCCTGTTCGTGGCCTGAAAAATCATCAGGGTTTTGCCAGAAAGAGAACTATGGGACTGAGATTTTGAGTCAGGAAATAAGACTGCAATAGAGAAGGATTAGTTGTACCCTTCCAAATAAAAGCTAAAATCAACGAAATACAGCACTGCTGAAGAACATCCATCTCAAGCACATTTGGCTGCATCCCTTCCCTATCTCCTGTTTGGCTGAATCCTCTCCCTATCTCCTGTTTGGCTGAATCTTCCCCTATCATCTCCTCCTCGTCTGCTTTGCAGATAAAACCTTGTGCCTCAGGTGAAGCTGGAGAGAATCTGCCCCATCAGGATGGGGATGCCCAGCAGGAAGGCAGCTCAGCACCTCCAGCAGTGCAGGACTGCAGAGGGGCACAGGCAGAGCCGGGTTCGTGCCCTGCCACTGCGGTCTGGGCAGGAAGGGGGGCAGAACCCCTGCTCTGAGTGAAGGATGTGAGGATGGAACGAGTTCCCAGGGGACAGAGGAGTCACTGTACGACCCTCACACCAATCCATCCCCAGAGCCTCACCTGCACCAGCTTCACGTGCAGCTGGAAAGGTGCACAGGATCCTAGGAAATGTTTTTCCAAATGTTTATGAGATTATGGCAGGGAAGAAACAAACCCAACTCCTATTCCTTAATTGGAGCCGGCGGAACAGAAAACCTGCTACAATTCCAACTCCATTTCTACTGCTGCTGTGTGAATGCTGTGGACTGGAAAGATAACAAATGGAAGCAAATTATTTTCACTTGCTTAAAACAAAGTAATTAACAGCACTTTGGTTATCTTACCTGGAAAGCCAGGCTCTGCAGAGAGCTGTTAGAGCCAAGTGTGAAAACAGTTTGCATGAAACATAATTAAAATTATGACCTGAGTGATGGCTAAAACATCCCCAAGGAGGCCTGGAGTCAGAGCTGCTGGAAAACAATCCACCTCTGCCTCCTGACGCTGCTGCTGGAGCGGTTCCAGGATGTCCCCAGTGCCTTGTCCCCAAGGCTGCCCTGCCCTCCCAGCACTGCCCTGACCTGTTCCTGCACATCCCCCAGCCTTTATTTCTCCTGCCATCCTGGGAGGTGCTGTGGGCTTCATCTCCTTCCCAGGGAACCATTCCCATCCAATATCCCACCCACCCCTGCCCTCTGTGTCCTGTCCCTCCAGCCCCTGGAAATATTCTCTCTCTGCCTTTCCTGCCAGCCCCTTCAGGCACCAGGAGGCCACAATTAGGTCACCCCGAAGCTCCTCTGCAACCCTCCCAATCCTCCCAGCCTTTCCATGGTTATTCAGCAATCACACCAGCAATATTTTCTTACTCACACCCAAGAACTCCTCTCCCTTCCTGCCAGCTGGCCTGCTCCAACTCCTTGGCAGAGAGTTCCAAGTAACAAACATCCTAACAGGAAAATCAAGAATGTTCGTGAGGTGCAAAGAGACTCAATTCACTGGAAAATGTATTCCTGGTGTACAACTCTGTTCCACAGTGTCTGACAAAATTACACTCTGCGCTGCGCTGTTAAACAGCCCAGTTTTGCTGCAATCAACATTTAATTTTTTAGCAGAAAGTCTTGATTTCAAATACCCTGGAAATGTTTAACAGCTGATATTAATAAGAGCCCAGATTTAATGCAGGGCTCTTTATCCCAGGGACATGTTGAGCATGGTGACAAGAGGTGTAACTATGGCAACTCTATCTTTTCTATTTCTTTTCCCCCTGAGCAGGGACCTCACTGCAAGCAGTGCCAGGCTGCTCCCAGGTGAGAGCCAGCCTCTGCCTACTGAGGGGAAACTCAGCCAAACCTGCGACTGGGCTGCCTTTCTTCCCTCTCAGGTGTCTCTGTTGTGTTTCATGGGTATTTCCATGTATTCAACCCAATTCCCTGCCTTGATTTTCTCATTTTTCTCTATGGCTAGAAAATAACCTCCCTCCTTCATTTCCTGCAGTCAGACAGAGCCCCAGCCAAACAATCTCAGCCCAAAGCTGAAACACTTCTTTCCAAGGCCACAAGGATGCTCTCCTCTAATGCATCCCACACCTCGCTGGGGATCCCACATTTCCTTCCCTGAAGGCAGCAAAGAGACTCCAGCCCCCTGTGATGTTCTCCAGAGGCCCTGGCTGTGACAGCAGTGAGAGAGGAGCACCCAGAAATCCCAGTTCCTGATGGGCCATTGCTCTGATCTGCTGCTGCTCCCTGCCCTCAAAAGCCAAACGATCCCAGGTCCTGCACAAAGATATTTTCTGTTTGCTCTCTGTGCCAACATAAAGCAACATCTCCCCGTTTCCAGTGTGATTTCCTGCCAGTGCCAGGGCAGAGCTTGGCTGTGCCTTGTTCTCCCACCCTCCCCAGCCCAGCAGCACCCTCATTTCCCAGAACTGCTGGGATTTTCTGTGGTTTGTTTCCCACAAGGTGAAAAAATACACCAAGGTTTGGAGAGCATCACCAAAGACACACAGTGAGGCAGGAACAGGTTTTTTTTTGCTGTTCTTACACAATCTGAGCACTTTTCTCCATGCTCCCAATCATGCCCACCAAAAACTGCCTGGATTCGTGTCTGTGAGAAATGAATTGTGCTGCAATATTGCTTAGGGTTTGTTCTCCTGGCCTTTTCACTCCATCATTATTATAATTTCCTTTTTGAACTCACTTGCCAGATTTTCAATGGACTGATGAACAAAAATGGCCCTTCCAGCCACTGCTTCTGCTGCTGCTGCGGGGAGCTGCTCCCTAGGGACAGGATTCCATTGAATTCAGGGACTCCAGGGGGATGGAGGTGAGGATGTGAAGTTTGATCTCCTGATCCTGCAGCTCCTTCCCCGAGGCACGGAAGGGAGGAGGATGTGAGTGAGGTTTGGAAGAGCCCCCGGCAGGGAGCTGAGGACAGCACGGGCTCAGCTCTGCCGTCTGCCCCGCCTGGCAGAAAGGGAGCCATTACAGATGCATGGGAGATAAGAGAGCCAAAAGCTCTGTCTCTTCCCTGATTTTACAATTTATACATTTGATGGAACCTCCCTGACAGGATGTAAGGAGTGATAAATTAGTCAGAGGGAGAACTCGGAGCTACTGAGAGTTTGTTAAGCAAAAAAGTGAGAGGGACTGGTCCATGAGGTACAACTGCATCTGCTCACTCCTCCTCCAGACTCTCCAGGAAAAAAAGATCACATAAGAAGACAGAAAAAAATGGAGTGAACGATGGATACTTACACACTAATTAATCCTTATTTGTGCTCACAGACATCCAACTACTGCCCAGCTTTTAATATCCAAGGCACTTCTAGCCATGAGTGTGGTTTTATTCACACATCCAACTCAGAGGTGATGGTTTAAGTGCCCTCAGAATTTCGATTTTTAAAAAAGGAAACAGTCTGACACTTCCCTGCATATTTACAAGTCTTGTATTGTGTAAGTCATGGAAGGTGTGAGACAGTCTGCAGATAATTAATAGGGGAGCAGGCAATTATATGGACGTACCATCAAAAGTAATTATTTTTAGAGGTAAAAAAGAAAGTGACACCATCCCCAAATGCTCAGACAGGAGGGAATGTTCTGTTCAGGGGCTGGAGCCAGGCTGGGAGAGCTGGGGGTGCTCACCTGGAGAGGAGAAGGCTCCGGGGAGAGCTCAGAGCCCCTGGCGGGGCCTGAAGGGGCTCCAGGAGAGCTGGAGAGGGACTGGGGACAAGGGATGGAGGGACAGGACACAGGGAATGGCTTCCCCTGGGTTAGATGGGATCTTGGGCAGGAATTGTTCCCTGGGAGGGTGGGCAGGCCCTGGCACAGGGTGCCCAGAGCAGCTGTGGCTGCCCCTGGATCCCTGGCAGTGCCCAGGGCCAGGATGCACCTCCATGCAATACTTTTAAAATGAGCACATCACCATTAGCAGGAATTTGTGATGTTTAGTTTTCCAGCCAGCCGTCCCAGAATCATAATAGATGCAATGAAGAGCTGTCAAAGTCTTTCAGTTACCAATTCTGAGTGCAAATTCTCATTTCTTAGCAGCCTCCACTGAACAGAAAACCCCTCAAGTGAGGTTAAACACGGAGTATTTTCTCAGGATGAAACTGGCCAGATTTAAAACAAAAATGACACTTCAATCCAGCAAATAATTATTCCATAGCACACACTGGAGGCGTGACGAGCTATGGAACATCTCCCAGCCTGGACCCAGAGCCTTCAAAGGAGCCAGAGCCTTCAAAGGACTCAGAATCCTCAAAGAGCTGCCTGGCCCCAGTCCCCAGGGCCACCAGGGCTGTGAGCAGGAGAACAGGCACTGAAACCCTTGCCATTAGGGGGTACCTGAACCATCCCCCTCTCCCAGCAGCAGCCCCAGACCGGCTTGGAACCAGTGGGACTCCTGTCACAGCTTGGTCACGCAGTGATTAGGTAACTGCATTCCCATTGCAGGGGAGCTGTGCCCGGGGCAGCGGCGCCTGCAGCCCTGGTGCTGCACGTGCTGCAGGCTGTGCCAGCCCCTGGCAGTGCCCAGCAACTTCCCCGAATGCAGATCAATCCAGGGGTGCCTCCCCAAACACCCTGCGGGAGCAGCGCCCTGTGCCCGGCCAGGGACAGAGCTCCTGCCTGGGGCTGCTCCCAGCGCCCCGGAACCACAATGCCCCTGGTGTCCCTGTCCAGCCTTCCCAGACCCAGCAGACCCCCTGGAATTCCCGTGGTGTCCCTGTCCAGCCTTCCCAGACCCAGCAGACCCCCTGGAATTCCCGTGGTGTCCCTGTCCAGCCTTCCCAGACCCTGCAGACCCCCTGGCCCGTCCCCACGCACCCAGGATCTGCGGGAGATGCAGCCCCTGCCCCACGCCGTGCCCGGGGGCAGCCTGGGGACACGCAGTGCCAGCTGCAGGGCCGTGCAGAGGCCAGGCTGTGCCAAGGACAGGCAGCTGCTCCTCCTGCTGCCCCAGCCCGGCTGGGGAGGTGCAGAGCGCTGCACACTCTCCTGCAGTGCCAGCTGTGACCCCGCAGCTCTGCAGAAGCCTCTGATGTTTCCTGGCCTTGCTCGCTGCTGGGTGATTTCTTCCCTTGCACTGCTACCACGAGCAGTTTCTCAAGCCTTGTGTTTTCAGCAGCCTCGGGAGCAGAGAGGTCCTGTTGGTCACTCCCGGGAAACAATTCAAAGCATTCCGAACACATCTCTGCGCGCAGCACAAGCAGAAACGGGTACAGGCACGGCGGGGCTCGGCGCTGTGCTCCCTCCTGCTACAAACACCTCAGCAGCACAACAAGTGCCAGTTCCCAGCCGGGCTGGTGGTTCCCTGCTTTGCTTTTAATCCACTGCATTGTTTCGTGCTGCTTTTTTTGTTGGTGTTCCTGGGAGAACAAATGAAAACAGCCGGCAGGGCTCCAGGAGCCAGGGCTGCAGCAGCCAGCCCAGCTGGAGCAGCAACGCTGGGGCAGAGATGGGAAACAACTGGGCCAGAGGAGCACTGACAGGACCAGGAAAAGCCCAAACCATCCCTGGCTGTAGCATTTCTGTGGCTTTTCTGGACCAAATTGTACAATCTGCTTAAAGAATCTGAGTGGCCAATTGCTTTTCACAGGACTGGGATGACAGAGTTATTTGTGTGCCTTTGCAGAAGGCAGTTGCTTATATTATTTCCATCATTACATGGAAAAAAAATCTAGAATCTGTGTGAGTGCCTAATTATTTTAAGTTTTTGTGTCATTAAAAAAAAAATTTGTTCTATTTAAAAAACCGATTTCTCAGGAGGTTTAGGTGTCTTCCATCTCTCTGTTTCTCATCTCCTTCCTTTAGGGATTTCATCTTCACAGAGCTGCCCTCTCCTCTGTCCTCTTTCATTTGCAGTAATGCTTTGAGTGGCCCCTTCTCCTCCTGCACTGCTTTGTTCCATTTCCCTCAGCCCAGCCCTTCCCAGCTGCAGCCCTCGGATGCTCCAGGTCATCCCAGGGTTCGTGGAGAGCCTCACTGAGCTGGGAGTTGGCATAATGGCCCTGATTCAAATACAATAAAACCCAATTTGAACACTCAGCGAGCACTCAATTGATGCTGGAGTGGGGGCAATTTACACCAGCCAGGGATATTGATAATTTTTTTTCCTGTGACTCAGAGACTCAATTCAAGCAACCTTTGCTGATAGAAGTTCTCGCCTATTAGGGCCCAGCTAAACATTCTGAAGGCTGAATACAGTGATTTTTCCAGCCCTCAGTGCACGGCAGCACAGGAACCAGGGCAGGTACAACCTCTTGTACCCGGGCAAAGCCCTCTGAGCACGCAGGCAACGGTGAGAAGCGCTCATGAATGCTGGTAATCATTTCTCTCCAGTATCAGAGGCCTCCTCATCCCTTGCCCTGCCCTGGGAAAGCAGGAATTCCTGGCTGATGCAGTCACAGACACCAAAGGAGCTCACACATCACCAGATCACCACGAGACACCCAGCAGAAGCCAGCCCTCAAAAATTGTTCACAGGTAGTTCCACGGGAGGCAGTGGTGGCTGGGCTGCCCGTGGGGAAAAAGCAGCTTTTGCAAACTTTTTGGAGCCATTTCCAGTTTTGGAGTGGGGAGGGTTGATCACACTTTGGCAAAGGTTCTCTCTCTGCTGCCGGGCAACTGCGGGTGGAGGTGCTGGGCATGGCTCAGAAAACGCTTTAGTTGTCAGATGTGGTGGCCAGAATTCACTTTGGATCATTTGTTTGTTCTTTTTTAAACAAAAATCTCCATCCTCAAACGCTTTATCGGGATCTGCCTGCAGGGGTGGGAAGCAGGAGGGCACTCAGAGCTGGGGCTCGGGGGCTGCAGCGTGGGCTGGAACCCCCCACATCAGGGTCTCCCCTTTCCCAGGCAAAGCCTCCCACGGCAGCTCTTGGTAACGGGCTTGTGAACAATTTTTAAGTTAGATATTTAACACTGCTGCACTAATGAACATTTCTCTTATAATTATGTATATAATAATAAGAGTCATAATCATCATCATCATCATCATTTGAGAATGAAATAGTAGAAGCTCGATTTTCCTTACCTTTTTGGGAAGCAGGCAAAAGCTATACAGTAGGTGGAAGAGTGTACCAAGTAACAGACTTTTGAACACTCTTTCTTACTGGTGGTATAGAGTCTACAGGGAAAGTAAATACATTGTTTGTAGGAGAGGTGTGGGCACAAGGAAGGCTCCCAGCCTGCCCCGCCAGGGGCTCCTGGCAGCAATCTGACCCCCAGAGGGGCCCTGGAAGCTGAGAGGCACCAGCACAGGAAATCAGCTCTGCTCAGCACCAAATGGGGCAGCCCGGGGAGCTCAGGTACCTCCAAACACGGGAGCAGGAGAGCAGGGCTGCCTGAGCAGACTTCTCCTTCCTCTCCCCTGAACCAGCTCAGGGATGCTTTGGCTGCAGTTTCAGATCCCCCCGTCACCCCCCAGCCACAGAGTCACTCACAGGTTCCTTGGCATCACCAAGAGCCATTTTAGTGCTCTCCTCAGGAAGGTGGAAGGAGTAATTACATGTAAATCTCGATGTAAGCTAAGCCTGGGTTGGAGGCTCAAGCGTTTCTCTGCCAGTCTGACACTGCCCTTGCAGCAGAAACTGGAGCAGAGCCCAGCAGGGCTCTCACTGCCTGCTCCACCTCAGGCTCCATGAGAAACATCTTCCCAGGCAGTGTGGAATCCACCCAGGAGTCAGGAGAGCACAAGGAACCCCTGCCAGGGACGGGAGCTGCTGGGCACAAATGCTGCTGGTCCCAGACGTGCAGCAGCGGGCAGAGGCGTGCAGGAGTGGCAGCAGGCACGTGCCAGATGGCAACCAGGAACCACTAAGAGAGCTTTCCCAAACTGATTGGAAAGCTTGGCCTTAGTTTATCCCATTGAGCATGAACGCCCTGCCACGGTGTGGCTGGGGAGCCCAGCTGGGGAAACTGCAGCTTTCCCAGGGATGCCAGGGAGCCGCGGGACACAGCGAGTCCCTGCTCCCCTGCTGGGTGGGAGAGGAGGCCACTGCACTTCCAGGGATTCTCCTCTCATCTTCATCCCTGGCTCCTTGCAGACTCACTCTGGTGTTTGAGCCCAGCCCTCCCCAGGGCTCTGCACATGTTTTTCCAAGCCTGAATTCCAGCAGGTTGCCCCAGAGGTGTTTCTGTGCAGGGGCTCCGCAGGATGAGGATCCCCTGCTCCTGGGAAGGCACTCGGGGAGTTCACAGACCTCAGTCCATCACCACTGGCACTGACCTTCAATCCCAGCCAGTGCCAGCCCTGCCATGGCAGGGACACCTCCCACTGTCCCAGGGTGCCCAGCCTGGCCTGGGCACTGCCAGGGACCCAGGGGCAGCCACAGCTGCTCTGTTCCTTTAAAGGTCTATGAAAACTTGGAGATTTTTTCAAGGCTATTTCTCTGTCAAACCACCCACATTTTGCTTTCGGTTTGACTGTGGCCTGTGAGTAGGACAGGCCATAAATCTGGGCTCAGTCCCCAGATTTCCAGAGTTTGGAGGTACGTGGATCCTGTGCTGGTGCTCCCTGGGCCTTGGGACGTGGGAAACACTCTTGGCTTTCCAACAGAAACGGCAGCGGCAGCATCCCGCGGCTGAGCAAGCAGCAGCAGCAGCAGCCCCGTGCGCCAGGACAGAAAATCAAAGGGGAAACCCCCACTGTACTGGCACAGGCTGGAGCCAGCCCAGCACCTGGATTCCCTCCGTGGTGCCCAGGAGGCTCCTGCTCATCCTCTGCTCCTCCCCAGGAGCGTGCCCTGCTCCTGCCCCGCTGAGCTCCAGAGCCCTGCAGGGCTCCAGCAGCCAAACCCTGCCCCAGGTCAGAGCCCCGGGGGGAGCAGGGCCCCCCTGCCCCACAGCCAGAGGCCACCAGGGGCCATCTGAGGGGAGCAAAGCCAATTTCACAAAGAAAAACTGAAATAACATCCTTTGGTTTTCTTTTGAAAGAAGATATTTCAGATATTTTTTTAAAAATTGCTCCAAGAATTTATGCATCTGGGGCAATTTGTAATTCACATTTCCTATTTTCTGATTGGTAAAACTCTGGAAATTTCCCTATTCACAGCATATATATACATACATATATGTATAATTTTTTTTTTTTTTTAAGTAGAATTGCTACAAAAACATCAAACCCATTTTCATGTATGGACACCATACTCAAAATTTCACTGAAAATTAAGTTTGAGGAGTTTTGTTTGGATGTTATGACTTTTTTTTTTTAAGCTCACTAATACAATTTTCATTTTTTTTTTCCACCTAAAAATGGAACTGTAAACAACTTTTATTCAACAGAATATTCAAACTTGAAAAAAAGAAACTCAGTTCAGGTGTTCAGTGAACTACTTTTATAGACATTCCTGAACGCTGCCTTGATCAATAACCTGATCAATGCTGTGGGACAGGAACTGTAGCAGTTGCTCTGGGACTGATGTACCCCAAAGCTTTTCAGTACAGCAGAAGTTTATTTCATTTGATTTTCTAATAATTGTTATGAACACACAGACCTGGGGAATGAATGAGTAGCGCTAGGTACAGCTGAGACTGTGAGCAGATGGAATTCTACGTAAATTACGAAAATGCTTTAAAAAATAGATATTTCAAGGATCATTAAAAAAAAAATAGTAAAAGCCCAGTACTTGGTTTATAGAGCAGAAACTCAGAGATTGCACATTTCCTAACAAACACACTTACGTGCTTTAAAACCCCACTCAGTGAAGGCTCAAGGCAAAAGTGGCAATCGGGGCAAGTCAGGGGCCTCTGCCCCTTGTGCCTCTTAAACACATATTGTGGTCTATAGCCCTGGGCCAAAAATGGGCTGTTTGACCAGAAATGTGGGGGTAACTGGGCAGTATTGATTTTTAGTAAAAAATATTTCCTTCCCAAAGGAAAATATGACTGTTCTTTGGTGGGAGGAGAAAATATTCTCAGAAGTCTGAAAGCAGCAAAAAATGCAGCACAGGAGAATGAGAGCAGGAGGGGAGCCCGGGGTGGGAAGTTCCCAGGCTGGGCTTCCCACAGGGAGCACTGCAGCATCACAGCTTGGCTGGTTTTCTCTTTGTTCAAATTTTGGGATGAAACTTTTAGATTTTGGGTTTTGCCGGGGAGGAGAAACTAATTTCAGTTTAGTTTATCTGAACAGTGATTAGTGAAGTGCACCAGCAACACATTCCCCTGCCCTGGCCCAGCTGGCTTTCAAATTAATTCTCTTTTCCTTCCTTCCCGTCCCCAAATTTGCCTTGGCAGAGGACCCTGAGTGTCACTGGGTAAGACCCCAGCGCAGGAATTCCATTTATTTCCCCCTGCCCTCGGGGCTCTGTCCCACACAGCTGGAAGAGACCCAAAAAAGTCCTTAATTTGTGAGAACCACATCCTCCCTGTCTCGCGGCAGAACCCCAGTCCAGCTTCCAAGGATGAATTGAGGTTTTTCCAGCTGGAATGTATTTTGTGTACCTGTGTGATCAGACATCAGAGAGAAACCCTGCCGGGCTGAGCAGGGGGGGAGCAGAAAGTGCCGTGTCAGGGGTGTGCTGCCTGCTCCTCTCTGCTCCGAGGCAGAGCTGCTGCTCCGAGGCAGGAATTCCAGCTGCACTAATGGGGACAGAAGAGGCAGGAATTGCAGCTGCATTAATGGGGCCAGAAGAGGCAGGAATTCCAGCTGCATTAATGGGGCCAGAAGTGGCAGGAATTCCAGCTGGAATTAATGGGGCCAGAAGTGGCAGGAATTCCAGCTGCATCGATGGGACCAGAAGTGGCAGGAATTCCAGCTGCATTAACGGGACAAGAAGTGGCAGGAATTGCAGCAGCAAAGGGATGAGAGGAGCACAGGCAGGGAAAGGGCATTTCTCCACGTTCAGATCTGGTTTTGCCCGGAATCTGCAGACGTGCCCAAACCTTTGCAGCGTGCTGAGGAGCTGTGCAGCTGTCTCCTTCCTCAGCTCCTTCCAGATTCAAATGCAAATCAAATTTGATGGCCTCAGTCTGTAATTTCGTGCTGTGCTATCCTCTGCTGTGCACATTAAGCAAACCAGAAGTGTCTTTGCCATCTATTTTCCTTTTTAAATCGGTGGCAAGATTTGCATTAAGACCAGATAAAGACCCCTAAATGGGAATCTCTGGGGACTGCGAGATTTTTGCTAAGCAACTTTGCAAGAAGCAGGACGGAAACTCGGGTTAGCAGAATTATTGACGAATTTGGTGCTTGCCTGGGAACCTGTCCCTGCCAGGGCCAGCCGGGCAGGGGCTGCAGGGTCCTGGGCCCACCCAGGAAGGTGCTGGCCCCTCAGCCGTGGAGGGAAAGCAGGAGGCGCTCACAGCTCCCCAGCGCTCACGGCCACGCGCCCCAGGACTGGGGACAGAGAGTTCCAAAGCCCCGCGCGCACACGCGGGGACGGAGCAGAGCAAGCAGGGCGGGGCTGGGCCCCCGGTACTCACTGCTGGGGTCCAGGCTCTCGCAGAGCTCGGTCTTGGCCTCGCCGTTGGGGCGGTCGCTGGCTTTGTGGGACAGGCGCGAGGACATGGTGGCCGCCGTCACCACGGCCTTGAAGCTGCGCTTGCGCTTCTGCACGTTCAGCTCGGGGTGGAAGATGATGATGTAAACCTTGGGCATGTAGAGCATCCCCAGGGCCACCGAGGCGCTCAGGTTCATGGAGATGGTCAGCGTGGTGGTTTGGATGTAGAGCTGCGGGGCAACAGACAGGGGTTACACGCCAGGGCTGGGGCTGCAGCATCTCTCACATCAGTACCCACTGTACAGTCATTTTTAACCAGTTTGTGTGTGTTAAACATCAGGCCTGGCCAGACTGCAGCACTTCAGACATAAATACCCACTGTAAAGTCATTTTTAACCAGTTTGCACATGTTACGCATCATGGCCCAGGGAGCTGCAGCATTTCACACATAAATACCCAGTGTAAAGAGATTTTTCACCAGTTTGCATGTGGTACACACCAGGGCTGGGGCTGCAGCAGTTCAAATGCAAATACTCAGTGTAAAGTCATTTTTAACCAGTCTGCACGTGTTACACATCAGGCCTGGCCAGCCTGCAGCAGCTCACTCTCACACACACACATTTTACACTGATTTTTAACCAGTTTGCACGTTAGCCACCATGGGCTGGGGGCTGCAGCACTTCACACATAAACACCCACTGTAAAGTAATTTTCAGCCAGTTTGCACGTGTTACACACCATGGGCCAGGGGGCTGCAGCAGTTCAGACACAAATACCCATTGTAAAGTGATTTTTCACCAGTTTGCACGTGTTACACAGCAAAGACCTGGCCAGCCTGCAGCAGTTCACCCACACACCCCCATTTTACACTGATTTTTCACCAGTTTGCAATGGAGATATGTGAGCTGAGACCTTTGCAGCCACAGTGATGCCCCACACAAATCCCCTGCCTGATCCCCCAGCAGCCGCAGGGCCAGAGGGTTTCAGTGGCCTTGGCACAATTCCCACAGCAAGTTATGGCACAGCTTCTGTTCATTTATTCAGAGTGCAGATCAGATTTGAGTTGATATAAATCTGATGTAAATTAAGGTTTAGCTGAGCTGTAAGTTATAGAAGAGTTATTATATATATAGAACTATAATAACACAGGTTAGTAGAAATTTCTGACTTAAAAACACTGAGAAAGGTGGGATTTTCTTGTTTTTACTGCACTTTAATTCTCTCCAATTCACCGAAATAACTTTGCAGAGGGTGCACAAAGATTCCTGTGCTCGTGACATTCAGCTGTGCTCGTTATTGTGAAAAAATATTCTCAAGGAAGAGAACAGGTACTGAGATGAGTATTCAAAGAAACCACAAGGATTAAAAGATGTACTCTGTAAATATACAGGGGTAGAAAAGCCTTTTTTACCTGTTTTTTTTTTTAACTGTCTTTTCAGACGATATAGAAAACAGATAAACCAGAACAATTCTCATGACTTTAGAGGATCCAGCACAATTAAAAGGCACAGAGACAGCTGTGAGGGAGCTGAAAAAGCAGCAGCACCTCTGCAGCTCCTCTTCAGAAATTAAATATCCAGGAAACCCAGAGCGATGGGAAAAGCATCACACACTGAGGGTGGTTGCTTCAGAACATGATTTCCTCTTTCCCTCCCATTCAGTGCTCACCAGTCTGAACTTCTGATGGAGAAACTCTGAGAAGAACACAAATATCTCCAGACCTGCCCTCAGGGCGTCCTGAAGCCACCTCTGGGGAGCTCTCAGAGCCCCTTGCAAACGCCCCCAAAAGCTGAGCCTGCCCTGGCCCTGCTGCGGCTCTCCCTGCAGGTGGCACTGACGGGTGGCCCCACATGTTTAATTAGTATATATTTAATTAGTATAGATTTAATTAGTATATATTTCATTAGTATATATTTCATTAGTATATATTTAATTAGTATGTATTTCATTAGTATATATTTCATTAGTATATATTTAATTAGTATGTATTTCATTAGTATATATTTCATTAGTATATATTTAATTAGTATGTATTTCATTAGTATATATTTCATTAGTATATATTTAATTAGTATGTATTTCATTAGTATATATTTCATTAGTATATATTTAATTAGTATGTATTTCATTAGTATATATTTCATTAGTATATATTTAATTAGTATGTATTTCATTAGTATATATTTCATTAGTATATATTTAATTAGTATGTATTTCATTAGTATATATTTCATTAGTATATATTTAATTAGTATGTATTTCATTAGTATATATTTCATTAGTATATATTTAATTAGTATGTATTTCATTAGTATATATTTCATTAGTATATATTTAATTAGTATGTATTTCATTAGTATATATTTCATTAGTATATATTTAATTAGTATGTATTTCATTAGTATATATTTCATTAGTATATATTTAATTAGTATGTATTTCATTAGTATATATTTCATTAGTATATATTTAATTAGTATGTATTTCATTAGTATATATTTCATTAGTATATATTTAATTCGGGGCATTCCGCACCGGTGCCCGAGACCCTCCCCGGGGTCTGCAGCGCTGCAGGGGCTGCCCCAGTGGGGAACTGGTGTGACTGGGAGCTGCCTCGCCCCGGGCATCCCCTGGCCCAGCAGCGTGCCCCGAATGCCGGGCGGGGCAGAGGCGGCTCCCGGCGCAGCCGCCGCGCCGCAGTTCTGGTTCCGCTGCTCCGAAGGGCTCGGAGGTGAAAGGATTATTTAATGCGAGGGCTCTTGGGGCACCTCCCAGCCCAGCTCCCGCCTTGCAAACGCCGATGGGAGATAAGGGCAGGGGAGAAAGGAGCCTTTGTAGAACAAGGAGGGCTGAGTGACACACAAAGCTTCTCATGACAAGCGGGAGCAGAGTAAAGATAAGGGAAACGAATAGATATGCTTATTATGCAGAGCCTCAGCTTTATGTGTTTTATCTCAGCTTTGTGATTTTACCAGTCAGACATAAAAACGCCGTTTGCGTGAAACCATTTCATTTCTTATTTCACTTCTTCTGATAAATTCTCGGGAAGCATTTTAGATGAATGCAAATGGGTGACTTGAAGTACAAAGGATCAGATTTAACCGACAATGGGACTCTAATAACTCACGCGTGCCTTTTGCAGCTGGCTGTGAACCTGGCAGCTCCCAAACCTGAGATTAAATTAAGAAATTAAGATGCAGATTTGGTGAGAGATGCTGGACCTGGACGTGAATGAGAACTGGGCCGGAGTTTATGCAGCCCGGAGGGGAGGAGGCTCGGGGCTGGCACAGTTGTGGCCTTGCAGTGCCTGAAGGAGCCACAGGCAACGCGGAGAGAGGGCATGTACAAGGGATGGAGGGACAGGACACGGGAATGGCTTCAAATTGCCCGAGGGCAGGGATGGAGGGGATACTGGGCAGGAATTGTTCCCTGGGAGGGTGGGCAGGCCTTGGCACGGATTCCCAGAGCGGCTGTGGCTGCCCCTGGATCCCTGGCAGTGCCCAAGGCCAGGTTGGACACCCTGGGACAGTGGGAGGTGTCCCTGCCCTGGCAGGGGTGGCACTGGGTGGGATTTAAAGTCCTTCCATCCCAACCCAACCCATCCCATCCCATGCCTGGAAGTGTAGCCAGTGGAAACCAAGGCTTTCCACTCCCAGGTCCGTTCCCTCCGAGGGCTGGAAGCCACATCTGCCAGGACAGAAGGACCAAGTCCCTCATTCTGAGGGTCACCCTCACTCCAATCTCCTTCTCTCTCAAGCAGACTCTGAATTCTGACAGGTTTTAGCTTCCCACACGGCGCTGCAGATGCAGTGACTTTGAAGCAGGCACTGGAGAAAACCCAACCCCGAGGACATCATTCACATGCAAAAGCACCTAGATTTTATCACTTCTTTTACATAAGTGATTTCCATTTGAATTTTAGATTTTTCTGTTTTCCAGATTCTGGCTTTATTCATGCAAATCACAAAAATTACCTTCAAAACCTTGAGCGAAAATTGGACTGGTCTGGAATACACACATCTAACAACTGGCAATTTTTATAGAACAAAATACATCAATGGCTGATTTTGCAGGGACTCTGATTTCTCTGGGAAGCACTGCAGGATCAGGCCTCTGTCGCTGCCAACCCAGGAGAGATCTCCAGCTGCTGGGCCAGAAGAAGTGAACTTACAGTTCACATAACAACTTAACTCAGAGCTGCAGAGCTTTGGAAAGTGTCTTTAGGAGTCAGAAATGCTTTTTGCAGGCTAAAGCTCTGCCTTCAGTCTAATCAGGAGCAACTGCTCCTCTTTTCTAATTCAGCTTTCTAATTATGCACTGAGTTGTGTTATGTTGCAATATGGAAATAAAGTGGTGACTTGAGATATTTTTGGACTCGTGCTATTACAAGCCAATTTATCTCACTTTTATATGGGAATTAAAACAAATGTTCTTACAGATGAAGTAGACAGTTTATAAATCTCCCAGAAGGCTTTTCCAGGTCATCTGAAGATTCTATCTCATTCTCTACATTATGTTGTGCAAATACAGGAATGAGAAACACTTTTTAATAAAAATTAAAATGAGCTTCCCCTGCGTCACGTGTTTGCCAGAACATGGGAAGTGACAGGACCGGAATGCAAGCGTGTCCCGGGACATCCTGGTGTCCAGGGGGCGGGTGAGGGCAGCCCACCCTCCTCCAGGAGCACTGTAAAGGTACCCCACTGTAAGGGTGCTCTAAGTGCAGACCCCAAACCCATCTGTTCGTGCCAGCAGCGTCCCCGTTCCCTCAGGGAAGCGGATTTTCGAAGGTGCAGCAGCAGCTTTGCCCAGTCAGCCCAGTCCCTCCAGGGCTCAGGGAAATGGGAGCAGCTCGGGGCAGGGGCCCTGCCAGCTCCTGTCCCCACCTGCCTCGCAACGAGGTGACCCTGCAGCTCCTTCCCAGGCCAGCTGTTCCTGATGTGGGGATGCTTTCAACCACTGCAAAGTATTCGCGGAGCTGTGCCTTCCTGTGCACCCTCCCCACGGAACACAGCGGCAGCCAGGGCCAGTGGGACAGCAGCCCCGAGGACACGCAGCTGCTCAGGAAGCTGCACAAGTGACAAGGGACGTTGGGCAAGCGATCACAGGGCTTGTGCTGATGGCAGTTAGCACAGCAGGAAGAGCAGGGCCGGCACAGGGAGCCTTGCTGGGACGAGGTGCCAGGGAATCAGTCACACCGTCTAGTCAGAAATTCTGTGCCTGGCACTCATACAAAAGGTGGCACGGAAGGATGGGAGGGGGTTTTAGTGGTAGGAAATGTCCCTTCAGTGGTTGCTTGTTGTGCAGCCTGGCAGTGCCTGGGTGCCCAAAGAACCCTACTGCTCCTGCCAGCTCAGGGAACGGGCTGCACATCCCAAATCCCAGACTGGTTTGGGTGGGAAGGGACCTTGAATCCCACCCAGTGCCACCCCTGCCATGGCAGGGACACCTCCCACTGTCCCCTCCCAGCCCCAGTGTCCAGCCTGGCCTTGGGCACTGCCCTGTGCCAGGGCCTCCCCACCCTCCCAGGGAACAATTCCTTCCCAATATCCAATTTATACCAACAAAACGAGAATTCCTCAAATAGAAGCATCAAAAAGACCAACTTGCTGAGGGCAAAATCATGTGCCAGCCCCTGTGGCAGCGTTCCACAGCTCGGGATGCAGGAGTGGGGCCGTGGATCCTGTCCCAGCATGTTCCTCACAGCAGCAGCCTCAGCCATCACGAGGAAAATCCATCGTGATCCCAGAGATTCCCACCTGCAGAGGCCTCCTGCAAAGGCAGCCAGCACGGAGCAAACGGGACTAAGAGGGTGGATTCCCAATTCCCAGTGCCTGCAGGTGCAACTGCTCCTCCTGATGCCACCTGCTCGCAGCCCCCGTTCATTTCCACCTCCCAAGAGCACCCAGCACATCGAGTTTTTCAGCTTGTGGTTCACAGGCAGACGCGTGGAGGAGAGCTGGAGTGAATGTCTGTATTTTAAATATCTCAGTTATTCCAGCAAAATATTTTATACAGCTTGTTTCCCTTATATTAGAAAGTTCCTTATGCAAGAAATTTGCATGCACCAAAAATAAACGTTTATGGGTTATATCTATAATTTGTGTGATAATTCAAAATAGGGAATGCTGAAGCACTTGCTCTGAGGGTTCTGATGCAGATGCAGAAGAAGAGAAATTTTGTCCCTCCAGCCTGCGAGAGAAACTCTAACAGCTTATCTGGAAGGCAATTAAATTAGCCAGATAATTGGACAGAGCAGCGATGGAAAAGCAAGTGCTGCTTTCAAACAGCATCTGATGGCTGAGAGAGAAATGGAAGCAGCATCAGAGGCAATCCCACAAGTCAGAGGGTTCATACAGAGAATATTCAGCAGCAAAAAGAGCTGCCTTGGCTTTCTGCTGCAGGTTCAGAGACAAGCAAGGTGCCCAGGAACTGCTCAGATCACCTGGGAGCTGCTCAGGCAGGACAAGGACAGTGCAGGTTAAAGGATTAAAGGTGTTTGGGGTTGGTGCCTCCCTGGAACTGACTGCTGGATTTCAGTGTCCTGGGATGGAAACTCAGCAGCATTCAGGATGTGCCAGGAAGAAGAAGAAGAAGAAAGAAGGAGAAGGAGGAGAAGGAGAAGGAGAAGAAGGAGAAGAAGGAGAAGGAGAAGAAGGAGAAGAAGGAGAAGGAGAAGAAGGAGAAGAAGAAGAAGAAGAAGAAGAAGAAGAAGAAGAAGTCACCCTGCAAGGTTTGGAGTGAGGTCTGTGCATCCCCACACCGAACAGGAGAGGTTCTCTCTCCCTTTGGGGTCCTGTCCTGTCCTGTGCCCCTGGCCCTGGGCCCTGCTCTGCCATCTGCCAGCCCTGGCTGGGGGAGCCCCCGTGTCCCCCCGTGGGGCAGGGATGGGCTGTGACCCCCGGGCTGCCCGGGGAGAGGGGGAACCCTCCCTGCCCTGACCCTGCTAACGGGGCTGCCGACAAAAGAGGGACAGAAACGGCCGCACATCCCTCGGCTGATTTCCCTCCCCTGCTGACTGCACGTCCACAGGGCATGGAGAGGATTTGAGGGGGATGAAATTGCCCCACAGGATCCCAGGCATGGGTGATGGAGAGGATTTGAGGGGGATGAAGTTTCCCCCTGGGCTGCTGCCAGTGCCCACCCCGGGAGTGTCCCGAGAGCTCCCCGTCGCTGCTGCTGGGTCACCAAAGGCTCTGGGGGCGATCAGAAACCTCGCTCACAGCGGGGCTTGGCTGGATTCCAGGCACAGCCAGAGGGAAGAGCTCCAGAAATCCCATTATCAGTCCTCAGAACTGTCTGACATCTCTTGCTTGGCATTCCTGTTCGTGATCATTGCTCTAAAGTAAGTTACACATCACTAAAAGAGACAAACACAAAGTGCAGCAGGAGTAATGCACATCCTCAACTTGCACTATTAAAATAATGGCTTTTCCCTCTCTCACGGGCTGAGCACTTGGCTTTTTTGAGCTAGAAATAATTCTTCATCTGTCACTTCTTCCAAAAAACAAAAAAACAACCCCAGAAAACAAAACAGAACAAAAACAAAAACAAAAAAAAAAGGAAAGGAAAGAAGAGAAAGCCTTCATTTCATTGCTCCCCCTCACCACTGCACTGCTAAATTGGCTGACACGCAATCTTGGCATTTTTGGGTATTCAGAGCCAGACTCTGGCTGCTGTTGTAAATCATATTTCTCCACACTTATTGCATTTTATTCATTTTACACATGACCAGAGATTGGAGTTCAAATGAAACAGATTTTGCTATCCCTCTTATATTCCAAACGTCACCAGTCAAGAAATCTTTAATTTTACTCACTTCAGCTATTGAATAATTCAATGTAAAAGGAGAAAAAAAACCCCGAACCCTGCAACCCTCAGTTGGAGATTTTGAGGAAAAGGAAGCGAGAGCCCAGGGCTGTGTCTCTGCAGGGAGGTGGGCACTGCCCCGTGCTGGGACTCTGGCTCTGGGATGTCCCCACCCAGCCCTTCCCTGGGGGGTTGTTCAACCACAGAATCCCTGAGGTTGGAAAGGATCTCCAAGAGCACCCAGGGCAGCCTTTGGCTGCTCCCCAGCCTGGCACCAGAGCAGAGCCCCCAGTGCCACGGCCGGGGGGGGACCCCACCACTGCCCTTTATATACTCAGGCAACCCAGGATTCCCAGGATTTCTTCCCAGTGTATTCCCAGCTCAGCCAGCGTGCAGAACCTCAAACCAAGCCCACCAAACATTCCTTGCCCACCTAACACCCAGGGAGTGACCGATGGCCCAGCCCTGCCCGTGCCCAGCGCTGACTGTGCTCACCTCATTCCCCCAGTGCTACAAATCCCAAAACGTCAGCTGGAATCTTTCAATGTCACTGAAGTTTGACCCAGGCCCATATTGAGAATATATTCCATATATTTGCATACAAAGTAAGATCTAATTCTGCTTGGAGACCTTCAGGGGAATTTGAAGAGCAAGCCGGTGTCAGTGCAGGAGGGGGAGAGGAAAAGGATAATCCTACACTTATTACTTCTCTTTAAAGACCTCTGGAGTAGAACACTGGCAGTAAAAAGCCCTCACAAATACACATATATGAAGCAAGGCAGTTTTTCACTGACTTTTGAAATGATAATGTAATTATTAGTTAAACCAGAGCATTTACATATTGCTTTGGCTACTTAGAAACAAAGCTGTTATGGCTGGACCTGTCCTTCACCACCACAGTGCTGGGTGTGGAGTGTGGGATGTGCTGGGGGGCTGAAGGCTGCAGCCAAGTACCCAGAGCAGGCAGCAACTCATTTTTTCTTATAACTGGGTTATTTATTCATTTATTTAATTATTAACATGCCCAGAGAAGCTCTGACAGCTCCAGGATCCCTGGCAGTGCCCAAGGCCAGGCTGGACACTGGGGTTTGGAGCAGCCTGGGACAGTGGGAGGTGTCCCTGCCCATGGCAGGGGTGGCACTGGATGGGCTTTGAGGTCCCTTCCAACTCAAACCATTCTGTGAAAATGATTTCATTTTCTGAAGGATGAAAGTGAACAGGGAGTGTGGTGGAGCTGCCTAAAAGAATGGAAGATTCATGGATAAGGCAGCAAAGCCTTTCTTCCTGGCCAGCCATCATTAGCAGTTTAAACCCTGGCACAAGGAAAATAATTCCTAGTATTAAAGAAAAGCAATTTAAACCTCAAAACAACCAAAAAAAAGGGTCAGACACGAGGTGTGGGCAGCAGTTCAACCCCACACAGGCTGGACCCACACACGGCTGCTCAGAACACCCTTAAACTCTGCCAGCAAACTGCAGCCTCTCCCTCAGTGAAAATGCCCTTCCCGAGGCTCCTGTGAGCACAGCCAGGTTTGGGACAGCCCCTCTCGGGAGCTCCTGTCCCCCTTCCCAACATCCAGCACTGCCCTGACCCCTCCTCACTCCCCATCCCATGGGAGAACACCGGGCAGGAGAGACACCAGGAACACGGAGAGGGTTTGGGATTGTCTTGGGAAAGGGTTTGGGATTGTCTCGGGAAAGGGTTTAGGATTGTCTCAGGAAAGGTTTTGGGATTATTTCCGGAGAGGGTTTGGGATTATTCCCGAGCCCAGGGGGGCACTGGGAGCTGCTCATTTTCTCCGCTATTCCCTCGGAGCGCTGCGAGTTCTCGTTTAATGATCTCGGTGACTCGAGTTCCTGCTGTCACTGATGGAGCACA
Source organism: Picathartes gymnocephalus (assembly GCA_013390045.1). Taxonomy (NCBI): domain Eukaryota; kingdom Metazoa; phylum Chordata; class Aves; order Passeriformes; family Picathartidae; genus Picathartes; species Picathartes gymnocephalus. The sequence continues at coordinate 196,372 of WEKY01028451.1, read as the reverse complement.
ATTAGAACACAGCGTTGCCATGGAAACTGCCCAGAGCATCCTCACTGGTACCCGGGCACTGCTTCACCCAACCCTCGGGCTCTGGGACTCGCAGATGGGCGTTACTGTTATGCTGAGCTGGGAATGGCTAATCCCACAATCCAAGATCATTTCGGTGCTCATTTAAATGACATTTAATTACAAAAACTCTATCATTTTAGGTCCTGCCAAATTCCGGTCGTTCTACAATCCCCCGTATCTTCGGGAGGTACCCGTGGGCATCAACGCTAATCCAGAGCATCAGGGAAGAGCTTCTCTCTTAATTATCTAACACTGCCTTTTTCTTGTAGGAATAAAGCAAATCTCCATCTCGAATGAGAGGCTGCGGTGACGATTCACAGCACCATCCAAACCCGTCTCCAGTGCGGGCTGCCGAAGTGATCCCCTCCCAGCTCCCATTCCTCATTACCGGCTCCGAGTTAACTCCGGAATTACCTCCCACACGTCAATGAGACCTCAGAGATAACACCGCAGTTCACTCTGAATTATTCACGGCTCCCTATCAGCAGCTTCATTTGGGGTGCTTAAACTGAAAGCAAGCTGGCGAGAAATACCCGAGTTTTGAGCCCAAATCAGCTCCCGTTTAACTCATCCGTGGCCTGACAGAAGTTAACAACCCTAATGTGGGTCTGTAACGTATTAAATGTATTTTAACAGGATAAAAAAGCAGAGCCTGGTCATTGCTGCCTTCAGAGCACGATCTGTGGAGCTTCCCCAGAGCGGTTTGCTGTCCCCACGGCCCGGCAGGACAGGGAGACGCTCGCAGCTCCCTCATCTCTGCGTGATGGAGCCACCAGAAGGCTGGAAACACAAACTGAATTTGAGACAAACTCCACCTCCTGTCAGCGATGGTAAACGCTGTTTCGGGCATCGCCCCCCGAGCCCCCAGAGCTCGCTGGGGCCAGGAGGGGCTGGGTTTGCCCGAGGGAATCCTGGCTCGGGTCCGGTGGGATGGGAGCAGAGCCAGGGCTGGGTCTGCACCAGCGGGGACATTTACAGGCCCTGACCTCCCTTCCTTATCTTCAGTTGTTATCAGATTTCATCTTCCAGTCAATAAAACCGGCTAAACCAACATTGATTTGGAAGTGCGGGAGAATCAAATCACTTGACTTGCTTGGTTCTCCAATTAAGGCACCAGAATAAATCTTAACTACTCCCTAATACAGGTTTTCATGAGACTTTCTTCAGCTGTAATCACATTTAAGCACCTTGGCTAAATTCATTGATTTCCCTTGCTTTTCCTTCCCAGCACCTCCCAGAGTCTGTGCTGAGCTTCCCAGTGCCTCCTGTCCAGCCTACTGGTGAATTGCTGCTGCCAGCTCGCTTGTGAAGCGGGATCTGTTCCACCTCTAGGAAGAGCTATCTTGTCTCCAAATGATATTTAATTATCTCCATTAAACATTACAGGCTGCTCCGATGCTGGAGATGTAAATGGGAGGGAACAAGAGGAAGATGAGAGTGGATTGTTCATCACGTGTTTTGTCCTCCTACGCCCTCTGACTCTCTTAAACAAATGTCTCTAGAGGTGAAACCAGCGTGGATCTTGTGAACACTCCAGTTATTCCATTTACAATACACATACTATTTTTCACTGGTGAAACCATGAGGCTCGGGGGCCTGGGCAGGGTTAAACCTCAGCTTTCCCTGCTGTGGCAGAGGCAGTTAAAGGCTGAAAGGATGCTGTTTAAAGAGCAATTAACGGTGCAAGAAAAGCTGTTACTGCAGACATATAAACACACCCTAAATCACTTTTGGCGTGGCATGTCTGGGACGCAAATTTTTTGCTTCAGTCTACAAGAATTCATTGTTGTCTCTCTTTAACCTTCTGCTAAGCCTATGCCTCAAAGACAAAACACGAGGCAATTTCTATGACTGAGCATGATGGTTTCGACTTTTATTATTATTACCTGCCTGCTTAAACCACTTAAAACAACAAACAAATCCTTGCAGTCAATATCTTTGCGTCTGTCTCTTACATACAGAGAATCCTGCTTTTTGCTTTGCATTGAATTGGCCTTGCTAGACTGGAAATGCCCTTTGCAGAGCAGCTCTGTTCTCCCCCTGCAAAGGCAGCTGTGTCCAGCTCTGGTGTGCCCAGGGGAGCCGAGTTTGGTGTCAGGGCTCTCTCCCACACATCCCTCTCCAGGATGCACAGAGGCCTCGCTTGTGGAGAGGAGATTCCCTGACCACTGCCTGCAACTTGAGATTTTTCACTGGTTTTGGAGGAAAGTTTTGGCTGAAGGAGAGTAGATTTGGATTAGATATTGGGAAGGAATTCTTCCTGGGAGGGTGGGCAGGCCCTGGCACGGATTCCCAGATTTGCTGTGGCTGCCCCTGGATCCCTGGCAGTGCCCAGGGCCAGGCTGGAGCAGCCTGGGACAGTGGGAGGGGTCCCTGCCATGGCAGGGGTGGCCCTGGGTGGGCTTTGAGGTCCCTCCCCACCCAAAGCATTCCATGGCTGACTCCAAGGCTGAATGTTTTTCGTTCCACACAGGTTTGGAGCAGGACAGTGCCCTGGCCGTGCCCGTGGGGAGTCACTCTCTGTGACACCCATCCCATGAGCTCTCCTCAAGCAAGGCTTCACCTGGCTCTTCCTGCTCCTCTCCTGGCAGCTTGCCTTGCTCCTTCCATTCTGTTCCTGTTTATTCTCAAACCAACAGAAGGAAATCTCCTCTCCAGCTGCCAGCCCAGCACTGGAGGCTGCTCCTTCTGCAGGGGCTCCTCCACTTGGGGCCCTTTGCAGGCTGCTTTCATCGCCCACTCACAGGAGATGACAGGAGGGCCCAAGGACCAATTCTTGCTGCTGGAAGCCCTGGTGAAACCCAACCCTGACTCCACGTTCAGCAAGAAAACTGAGAAACATCTGCACAACTCCCACGGTATTGAACAAGCCCTCTGTGGCTCTGCTTTGCTCCTGGATGAGCTCGGAATCAGCAGCCATTATTTCAGCCTCCAAACGAGGCAGAAAACCTGCAAACACCACGGCTGTGTTTGTCCAGCGCCAGGGTGGGGGGCAGAGCCTGCCTGAGCTCTGCTCTCACAGACCTGGGCTGCGCTGGCGCTGAGATGCTCTGCAGGGCCGCTGAGCTCTGCTCCAAACAAAGCAGCAGGAATGGGAACCGAGCCTTTCTGCAGCAAAATTCAGACTGAGTTCCATCCCCCAGCGCCAGCAGAGCTCCCTGTCCTCTGGCTGGGCCTGCAGGGGGACAGTCCTGCGGAGACTGGCACAGGGAGTGGTCTCCCAGTGCCACCCAGACACCCCGCCTGAACCCCTGGAGTGGGGCTCTCCTCAAAAATGCAGGCTGGGAGAAAATCAGGCTTGCAGGAATTTATCAGTCCCTCTGGGAAACCAGGGATATCATCCTTGTGATACACTTATCTTAAGCCTTGCGTAGGCAGGAAATTCAAAATATTCATTAAAATCACAGAATCTCCTTTGGGATCACCCAGTCCCACCATCCAGCCAGCAGCAGCAGCAGGTTCCCCAGCACATCCCCTCCTGCAGAGCCACATTCCTCCTGCTTCTGAGCACTCCCGGGGCTGCTTTCACAGTGCCTGTGGGAATACATTACCACAAACCGAAATTCCCTGCAAAGACATTCCAACAAACTCACCCTGCCCTCTCTGGAGTGAATTATTTTGGGATTCATTCCTGTTTAACTCACTTTGAAGAGCTATTCTATAACTCTACAGCACCCCTTGCTCCTCTGGGTGGCCGCGCTGAGCCCAGCACTGCTCAGTGTTGATCCAAGGCAGGGCTTTGCAAAGCTCAGGTTTTCCTGTTTCTACCTCAGGAATTCAGCAAACTGGAAAAAAAAAAAAACAAAACAAACCCCAACCCCACCCAGCAGCGTGGAGTGGTCCAGGCAAGAGCTCTGCTGGGGGAAATTATGTTGTCAGCCCAAGTGAGTTTGACATTCAGAGATATCACAAGGCAAGCAAAGAGAAAAGTTTCATCAACACAGCAATTACTGCTCTGGACTCAGCGGAGCCACAATTATTTCCCGGCGAGGGGCTGCCAGTTTGTGCTGCAGATAAAAACTGTTGATAGGGCTGCCAGGGGCCCGTGCAGAGATGGCTTTTCAGATGTAAAACCCTCCTGGCAGTTCTACATTTTCTAAAAAAAAAAAAAAGAGGAACAAAAAAAGCACATGTCAACACTATGCATTAAACACCTACACGTTTTTTCCTTTAAAAGTTGCGTTGCTTTTTAGCCAGAGGCAGTTCAGTATGCACCAGAAATTCCAGGGGGAAAGAGGCCTTCCTTGCCCACTCTTCCTTTTTGGAAGCCGTGTGTGTGCACAGGACGGGGGCAGCTGTGGCCTGCCCGGAGCTGGGGATGCTGAGAGCCACGGGCAAGTGCCTGTGCCACAGCTGGGACCACAGCTGGGAACACAGCTGGGAACACAGCTGGGACCACAGCTGGGAACTCAGCTGGGAACTCAGCTGGGAACACAGCTGGGAACACAGCTGGGACCACAGCTGGGACCACAGCTGGGACCACAGCTGGGAACACAGCTGGGAACACAGCTGGGAACACAGCTGGGAACACAGCTGGGAACACAGCTGGGAACACAGCTGGGAACACAGCTGGGAACACAGCTGGGAACACAGCTGGGAACACAGCTGGGAACACAGCTGGGAACACAGCTGGGAACACAGCTGGGAACACAGCTGGGAACACAGCTGGGAACACAGCTGGGAACACAGCTGGGAACACAGCTGGGAACACAGCTGGGAACACAGCTGGGAACACAGCTGGGAACACAGCTGGGAACACAGCTGGGAACACAGCTGGGAACACAGCTGGGAACACAGCTGGGAACACAGCTGGGAACACAGCTGGGAACACAGCTGGGAACACAGCTGGGAACACAGCTGGGAACACAGCTGGGAACACAGCTGGGAACACAGCTGGGAACACAGCTGGGAACACAGCTGGGAACACAGCTGGGAACACAGCTGGGAACACAGCTGGGAACACAGCTGGGAACACAGCTGGGAACACAGCTGGGAACACAGCTGGGAACACAGCTGGGAACACAGCTGGGAACACAGCTGGGAACACAGCTGGGAACACAGCTGGGAACACAGCTGGGAACACAGCTGGGAACACAGCTGGGAACACAGCTGGGAACACAGCTGGGAACACAGCTGGGAACACAGCTGGGAACACAGCTGGGATCACAGCTGGGAACGCAGCTGGGACCACAGCTGGGAACGCAGCTGGGAACACAGCTGGAAACGCAGCTGGGAACGCACCACAAACCCTCCCAAACCTGCTGCTCCAGGCAGTCAGAGATTGCCCACGCTTGGGGCTCTTGGTGAACGGGTCAAAATGGAAATGCAGAGGGCTGAGGAGGGGCTGGGCCCAGCTCCCAGAGCTGCAGCAGGGCCCTGGAGGGAGGCTCAGGCTGGAGATCAGGGAAAGCTGCTGGGTGCTCCCCAGGGAATGGGCGCATTCCCAGCTCTGCCAGAGCTCCAGGAACCTTTGGAAAATCCTCCCAGGGATGCCCAGGGTGGGATTTGGGGTGTCCTGGCCAGGAGTTGGGCTTTCATGATCCTGATGGGTCCCTTCCAGCTCAGGATATTCTGATTTTCACTCTGTAATGTCCTCTCCTTTCTGGGTTCCATTTATTTTCCCATCTTCCAAATGATTTTTTTTCTGTCTCCTCAGCACAGCTGGGAATGGAAAAGGCTGGGATTCCCACAGCAAAGAGATCCCTCACTGCCAACATCAGACATCAAAGCAGCCCCTCGGAGGCTCCCAAGGGTCCCTGGGTGAGGCAGCAGCACGGCAGGGACAGGAATGAAGTCACTTCTGCTTGAACGAGCCCTTCTCCCCCGTGAGACAGCGCACAGGCTGGGATGTGGCACTGCTGCTCCGTGCCAAGGGCAGCTGCCCCAAGAACTGCCCGTCTCACCCCAAGAACCGACGGCTCAGCAGCTGCCAGCGCTGCCCTCCCCCTGCACGGCTCCGTGCCTGCTGTGCCCCTGGGCAGCCCCCCCTCCCCAGGTGACCATGTGCGGCCCCGGGCTCTGCCTGCTCCGTGTCTGCAATTAGATTTTACTACAAAAGCACGTATTAACATGAAAGGAGCATTACAGCGCAGCAAACGCGATAAACCAGAGGCACCTTACGTGCGCCTTCTGCTCCTGCTCTTCCAAGAATCGTAATCACCGTTAATTTATGGTCTTCTGAGGAGGATCTAATTACTCCAGTCAGCCCTTATTTCACTCGGGCTGTGCTGCTCCCTGCCTCTGAACCCCCGCCTTGACCGCAGACAGGACACAGCCCTGCATTTCAGTGCTCTGCAGCCTCCCGTTGCCTGGCCGAGCACAGGCAGCTGCCTGGCTGCGAGAGTCCCCAGCTGGGATGAAGCAAAGCTGTGAATCCCTTTCCCAGGAGACCCCTGACTGTGGGTGAGCTATTTATTACCAAAACGTCCTTGGTTTTTCAAGGCACCACCTTGAAGAGGAGAGGCTCCTTCCCAGCCATCCCTGGGATGTCACAGAGACCATTCCCTCCTTCCCAGCCATCCCTGGGATGTCACAGAGACCATTCCCTCCTTCCCAGCCATTCCTGAGATGTCACAGAGACCATTCCCTCCTTCCCAGCCATCCCTGGGATGTCACAGAGACCATTCCCTTCTTCCCAGCCATTCCCTCCTTCCCAGCCATCCCTGAAATATCACAGAGACCATTCCCTCCTTCCCAACCATTCCTGAGATGTCACAGAGGCCATTCCCTTCTTCCTTCCCAGCCATTCCTGAGATGTCACAGAGGCCATTCCCTCCTTCCCAGCCATCCCTGGGATGTCACAGAGACCATTCCCTTCTTCCCAGCCATTCCCTCCTTCCCAGCCATCCCTGAGATGTCACAGAGGCCATTCCCTCCTTCCCAACCATCCCAAGGAGCTGTGCTTAAAACTGTTGATCAGTTCTACAGAAATTAGAATTGGGACTCTGTAGCCACTCAGAGGTTTTCACAAGGGTTTTTATGCACTTTTCAGCAGTGCTGTTATATAACCTGATAAAAACCTAGGCCAGGATCACTTTTGTAGTGAAGGTTATCAGCCTTCCAAAAATTCCACTGATTATTTTCACTTCTAGATTTCAGAGAATACCTGATTTCTCCTCAATTAAAACGCAGAACTACTCCACAAAAGTGGAGTTTATTGAATATTCTGTGCTTGGAGGATCTCCAGACCTCGTGGCTCCAGCCTGGATGGTCTGATGCAGTGGGGTGAAGCTGCTCTTCAGTTCAGGCTGGACTCAGGACAGCTCTGAGGTCAGATCCTCACATTCCAGGGTGTTCTCAGGGATACAATCGAGGCTGGATAAAATTAACACCTTCAGCACCCGAACATGCAGATAATGAGGTGATGGGGGAAGTGAAAGTGCATCAATGAGAAATTCCTGCTAGCAGAATCCTCCTTTAAACAAAAGCCTCAATCCTCCCCTGTCCCTGTGTGAGCCCCAAATCAGGGCAGGTTCAGCCACGTTCCCTGGGAGCCTCAAAGCCTGGTTTTCTCCACAACCCAACAGTGTAAAACTCCAACAAATGTTGCATTAAATTCCTCATAACTCCCAAATCCACACATGTAGAGTTGCTATAGCAACTGTCAGCTGGAGCCTTCCCAAGGGAGAAAATAAAAGTGTGTCCTACCTGGCTAATTGGTATTTGTGTTACAGAGAATTGAAGGGTAACTTAGTTCCACCAAAAAATAGAACAGAGACTGAAGTGCTCCTGTGCTAATGTGACATTATTTAATCTGAACAAGGACCCATTTTGCATGTGCCTTCAAATTATAGTATTTATGGAACACTCAACACAATAAGTAAAAGTGTTGCTGCCAAATATGCCTGACTTGCCCTGCTTCTTGCTTTGAATAAAAGGGGCATTGAAAAAAAAAAAAATAGAGAAACAAGGAGGAAGGTGGACAAGCTGATGGGATTGGGGGCTTCAAATTCCATTACAAAGCCTACAGAACCCCCCCCCAAAAAAACCCCAACAGTTTACAACCAAAAGTTCATACAGAAATACGCTGGTGGAAGGTCACAACTCTTTTTTCCTATTCCAACTTTTCCCTATTTCTCATCACTGCAGGAAGAATAAAGCTCCCAATCAGGACAGCCACTCTGGCTGAACAACAGTCACCCCTCAGTCACTCATGATTAGAACTTTTTTAACTTGAAAAAAGCCCTGAAAACCCTTCAAGAAAAATATCCCGCTGGCAGGATATATTCAGGAGCACGCTGGCAGTTCTCACTGGCTTGTAAGCACATCCAGAAATGTATTCTTTTCATCTTAGCACAATTAATAAATAAAAGCAATCTCAGCTCTGAGGCAGCAGAACCTCTGTGAAACGTGAAAATATAACGATGACATCTCTGTCTCTCTGTCAGCCCAGTGACACAATCTGAGAAAATGAGACTTTAGGGGAATATTCGGCTTCCCTGGGCACCCTGAGCTGGATCCTTCTGAGCAGAAGCAGCACAATTCCTGTCCCCAGAGCTGTCCTGCTCCTCCAGGGTTACGCAGCATTTTTGGATATAGGAAAACACAACGCCCAGAGCTGCCCAAAGCCCGGGCAAGGAGCTCTGAGAGCTCTGCATCCCAGCCCAGGAACCCCACGAGTGCTGGAACACGGGAAGGAGGAGCACATTCCACATCCATGGGATCCATGTGCTGCAGACAAAGCCCAAAAACCACAACTGACCCATAAATCACAACCAGCCACGTGTTCTCTCCATTTCTTGATCATGGACAAAATAACGAGGTGTAAAAATGTCTGAACTCTGCTTTTGCCACCTGCCACCTCCCAGGCACCTCATGGTTCATCTCCATCCTGGAGAAACTCGGATTTCTGGCCCTCCTCACACCACCCTGCCTCCTCCACCTGCTGCAACAGCTCCTGCCTGAATTATTCACCTCTTATGAATTACCTGCAGCACATTCCAAGGGGTTTTTTTTTATTGTTAGAGGTGTTATTCTGTACCCTGAACAAGGCAGGTGTTTACAACATGCCTTCTACCAAACAACATTATGCTTGTATTTATCGATAAAATAAAATAAATCCATACTCTGAAACACCCAGTGTTATATATAACCCCATTCCTCAGCTGAAAAGATCGTGCTGCATGAGATTTTTTCAGCAGGTGCAATTTCCATTCCAGCACAGACGTGCGTGCTAAGCTGAGGCACAATATTTTCCAGAGGAAATATCTGACAGGAAATCAGTAGTGAGCACCAAAAAGCACAATCCCTGCAGCCCCACCCAAAAGGAGTGCCAGGAAAGGAAGGAAAGCAGCAAAGCTCCTGCAGGGCAGGAGGGGGAGAGCCCCAGGAGCAGGGCCAGGGCTGGGGTTTGGCACCGAGCACTGCTCCCATAGCCCAGGAGTGCCCAGGTGTGCCCAGGTGTGCCCAGGTGTGCCCAGGTGTGCCCAGGGCACAGCCCAGGAGCTGCACAGCCCTGCAGGGACACAGGGACAGGGACTGGGGCCCTCCATGCATGGCCACTGCACAGGGGGGTCACACTGGGGGCTTTGCTGGACAAGACAGAGCAGCTTCCAGCCCAAGGAACAGGGATGAGCCCCAGCAGCACAGAGCTGTCCCTGTCCCCAGTGTCCCCAGTGTTCCCAGTGTCCCCGGGCTGGGGCACAGCAGAGTGGGGGGCTGTTTCCCCTGCCCTGCACCTCCCTCTGTGCTCTGTGTGAGATCAAGTTCATCATCATCATCATCATCATCATCATCATCATTATCATCATCCCTTCTGCTGTCACACACGGGCTGTGCAAGTGATGCCTTAAGTTTTGGTTTTTTTTTTTCTGTTCTGCTTTAGCTTCACATGAAGTGTTACTGAGTTCTCCTCCCAGGGCACTCAGACACAACAATTCTCTCCAGCCCAACATTCCAGGACAATCCTTCCCAACCTCAGCCCCAAAAGCACCAACAAGGTCAAAAAGAGGAGGCCGAGCAAGGAGGATGGAACTCCATCATTCCCAGTGATCCATTGGCCAGTTCAGCTCCAGATGCCAATGGAGCAGAACTTCTCCAAGTGTGAAACCCCGTGCCCAGGCCCCTTTTCTGTGCCCATCTCGAGGCCCATCCTGGCAGGGCTGCAGCCGGGCTCTGGCATTGCCAGGCTGTGCCCTTGGAAGGCCTTGCCATAAATCCCTGCTTTATTCCTCTCATTCTGCCCGGCCTCTGCTCCAGCTCACACTGGTCAGGGATCTCAGGAATCCAACCCTTCCAGAGCCCAGGTTTAACTCAGCCCCAGGAGCACACCTGGGGAAACCTCAGCCTTTTGCTGCTGAGCAGCTCTGAGTGCTGGCAGCAGCCTTTGGAATTCTTTGTGGTTTAATATCACCCGGTTAAATCTCTGCAGACAACAATTGCAGGCACTCCATCTGAGCGCCCTGCAGGCCCCAGTGGCACACAGGGAGCTCGAGAGCTGCTCAGCACCCCCGTGGCAGGGCCAGCCCACAAACACACCCCACTGCTCTCAGAGCTGCTCCTGCTCCTCCTCATCTCGCCCTGAGCAGCGAGAGCAGAGGCATTTGAAGGGTTTGTAAGCCTTGGCAGGTCTCCTTTCCAGCTGAAATCAATTCCCTCTGGGATGCAGTGGCTCTGGAAAGCCCAGTGCAGAGGTGAGAGGATACATGGAAAGCTCTCCATCACCTCTGTTCCTACCTGGCCATCCTGGGTGATCCCCTCTCCCAGCAGCAAACTCCCTCCTGGGTGATCCCCTCCTGCCCTGAGGGCCAAAGCTGAGGCCAAGGCAGACCCCTGCAGCCTCCTGAGCTGGAGAGAACAAAGCTCTGTGCAGCCCCGAGCAGGGACGAGCCCTGGAGCCAGAGCAGGACCAGCCCCAGTGACCGCCCTGTGCTCCTGCAGCTTCACCTCCACAGCCCCGGGTTCAAGCCCTGCCAGTTTGGGAGTGACAGCCCTGCTCAAAGGGACAGCTGCCAGCTGGCAGCCAGAAATGTGCTCTCCCATTAAAAAGACCCAGTAATTCCACCCACAGCACTGAGCCTGCCCCAGTTCTGTGCTCGAGAGCAAACATAAAATGGAAATAGAGGTGAAAAAAAGGACCAAGAAGCCAAAGCTCTTTCCTGCACAGGGAAGCAGGGGTTCAGGATCTGCTGCCACATCCATGCAAGGGCTGGGGGAGCGTTTGGGGCAGGTGAGTGACACCTGCATTCAGGAGCACACCACAGGTAAGGATGTGGGGCAGTTTGCTCCAGGCCGGGGTGGGGTGGAGGGGTAAGACAGGCTGACAGCAGTTCAGGACAGCCCGGTATCAGCACTGCTCTCTAAACACTGGGCTGGGAGGTATTTGCCAAATCCCTCTGAAATGACAGCTTTTCTCCAGAGAGAAGTAAAGGTGAATCTGCATCATGGAGCATCAGCTGGAGCCACCAGGCTCAGCCCAGGAGCTCAGGACAGGCCCTTTACACCGCGGTGTAAATGTGTCCTGGGCTGTTCTGCGAGCAGAGCCCTCAGCAGACTCCGCCCTGCCCTCGGGGCTCAGCTCCAGAGGCACAGGAGGCCACCTGAGTATTTTCTTGCTTACATCTTGTATTCAAAATGATTGAGTTCGGAGATGCCTCTTTGTGGACAATATGGCAGCTAATTCCCACTTACCATACTGCAAAGAAACAACTGAAATAGATGCAACAATAAAACTAACGGCCAATGATGTGATTGCTATTGATCATTCGCCAGTTTATCAAATGAATGGCCCACGAGCTAAACGGGGAAGGAGAGCAGCGCCACGGACTGCCCGTGAGCCAGGAATGAGGCTGGAAATCCAGGGAGAGCTGGCCACCAGCACGCCGTTACACCCACAGTGAATCCTGAGACAGCTGTGCACTCTCACCTACCTTTTCGGCTGACTGGGCAGTGCCAAAAAATATTGGAATGAAGGCAAGCCATACTATACAGGTAGTGTACATAGTGAATCCAATGGGTTTGGCTTCATTAAAATTCTCTGGGACCCCCCGAGTCTTGATGGCATACACAGTGCACGTCACCATGAGCAGAATGCTATAACCCAAGGAACAAATGATCTGTAGATCCGTAATGTCACATTTGAGAACTCCTCTGGCCTCATCGGGGTTCATAGTTTTCTGCTCATCATAATCTATGATGATGTTGGGTGGGTCAACCGCAAACCAAACGAAGACCCCCAGCAGCTGGACGGAGATGAGGCTGGAGGTGATGGCCAGCTGCGAGGTGGGGCTGATCAGCCTGGGCGCCGTCACCGACTTCTTGCCCTGCTCGAAGATGCGGTAGATGCGGTTGGTCTTGGTCAGCAGGGCCGCGTAGCTGATGCACATGCCCAGCCCCAGGAAGATCCTGCGGAAGGAGCAGACGGCCACGTCGGGCTTGGCGATCATCAGGAAGGTGATGATGTAGCACAGGAAGATGCCCGTGAGCAGCACGTAGCTGAGCTCGCGGCCCGAGGCCCGCACGATGGGCGTGTCGTTGTAGCGGATGAAGGTGGCCATGACGAAGATGGTGGCCACGATGCCCAGCATGGCCAAGAAGACGGGGATGACGGCCCAGGGCGAGTGCCACTCCAGCTTGATGATGGGGATGGAGCGGCAGCCGGTGCGGTTCTCGTTGGGCCGCTCGTTGTAGGAGCACAGCAGGCAGGTGACCTCGTCGGCCTGGTACTGGTAGCCGTCACACAGCTCGCAGTGCCAGCAGCACGGCATCCCCTTCACCATCTTCTTCCTCTCGCCCGGCCGGCACGGCTGGCTGCACACCGAGGGGGGCACGGCACGCACCCCTCCGCCCCACTGCATCTCCTCCATCTGCGGGACAGGACACAAACAGGCCCGGGTTAGGGCTGGCCTGGGGCTGACCTGGGGCTGGGTTAGGGCTGGCTTAGGGCTGGGTTAGGGCTGGGTTAGGGCTGGCCTGGGGCTGACCTGGGGCTGGGTTAGGACTGGGTTAGGGCTGGGTTAGGGCTGGCCTGGGGCTGACCTGGGGCTGGGTTAGGGCTGGGTTAGGGCTGGGTTAGGGCTGGCCTGGGGCTGACCTGGGGCTGGGTTAGGGCTGGGTTAGGGCTGGGTTAGGGCTGGCCTGGGGCTGCCTCAGGGCTGGCTGGACACCCAGGGCAGACCCAGCACCCAAAACCCAACTGGATAAACTTCCCACATGGCAGAGTCCTGGGGCCTCTGGTCCCCAGCTGTGGTCACTGCCTCCATTTCTCGTTTCTATTTGCAGTTAATTCTGATGGAATGACACACAACCCCGGATAAACCAGGAGAGGGAAAACCTGTTTTCTCGTGGAAATTAATAAGAACATTGCAATCCTCGAGGGAAGGCAGGACTTACATTTGCAAGGTTGCTTTGCACAAACCTTGGGGCTTCTTACCGAGACAGAACAGAGCTCTCCCTTCCTGGAACTGCTACTGACCAGGGGAAGATTTGAAATGAGGTGGAAATGTGTTTTCTATAGAGCATGGGATCAGTGAGAATGGGGGAAGGTCTGCTATATCAGCCAGGTAAGAAATATGAAGGACAAAGAAAATGGCCATCACTGGAAAATGCAATAATTAGATAATACTTCATTTCAAAGTCACATTCAGCTTTTGAAATACCACACGTGCTTCTGGGAATGCAAATGATAAATGATTATATTAAACACATGGAAAGTCTCACTTGCTCTGCACTCTGGAGAATCCTGAACTCCAGGGTATGTGACAAAGGCTCCCAAGTACTGGGGAAAATGAGACTCACAAATCATTTCAAACTATGCCTGACTAAAGCCACTCACCAGCTTCCAAGAACAAGGAAAGGTCAGCACTGGAGCCCCACTGGAACAGTCCAAACTGGAGGACTGGGAAGGTCCCGGCATTCCCAGCCCAGCAGCCCTTCAGTGGCTCCAGCAGCTGCTCTGTGTGTGTGTGTGTGTGTGTGTGCCTTTTCCAAACATAAACCCTGATCCCCTGGGACAGATGTGAATAAGTGGTATTAAAAACAAAATTTCTGCCATTTTTCTTTCGGTCACTTAAATGCTGACAAGTGCCATGATTTTCCCTACAAGTCAAAATTCTGAGTTTCTTGAATCAGCTGCCTTAATAATCCATGTAGACAGGAAGAATTGGGTGGGCAAGTCTTAAATGGAAGGATTAAGTTGCACTTTCCTAATTTAAATCAAAAGAGATCCTGTATCATCTTCATTTCATATTTGTGAAAACACCAAACCCTGAAGTCACACTCTGCCCAAACACTGGAGCACCAGGAATCTCTGCGTGAATGCTGTAAAAATAATCCCTCAAGAAGAGATATTCTAGAGGTCTGCCACTGCCTGGGAAACTTCATTAACCTTCAGCGTTCTGGGGAAGAGAAAAGATCCATGAACTGCTTTCGGCTGAGCTGCAGGTGTGCAGCCTGCAGGAGGAGTGCTGACGATAAAGGGAAATCAAAGACTCGTTTAATTTCACTGCTAAACGGTGCTCGGGTCTCACAGGCAGCGCAAGGAGCCGGGAGATAATTTCCACGCCCGCCTCCATCCCTGCTCCAGCACGGGGCCGAGGAGGGGCTGGGTGGCCTGGCCGTGTCCCCGCGAGTCCCTGGCTGCAGGGACACAGAGGGCAGTGCCAGCAGAGAGAGCCAGCCAGGGACAGGGGCACGGGGGGCACAGGGGCAAATGTCACAGCAATTCCTTCGGGAAGGAGCTGCCTGACGCTGCTGCTGCTGCTTTCACTCTTCCTCGTCCCTGCTCTGTCGCAGGCAGAGCGGGACAGGGCAGCTGTGCCTTACCTGGGTTTTTACACCTGGGAGAGAGGCCTCCATCCAGCCCCGAGCCTGCATTTCCTACCCTGATTATCACCCACAAACTGAGATCAACCCAACCCCATGGATTTTGAGCCAGCCTGCAGCAGTGAAATGGTTTCCACCAATTTTCCAGTTGTGAGTATCTTCAGAACCACAGAGTGATTAATGTGTTATCACAGCCCTGCTTCCCCTATGGCACACAAAGATGAATTTCCATATTCTCAAACATATTCTGTGGCATTGCTGGCACCTGGGACAGCCTCAGGGGACTTCATTCTGCACAGATACTCTGTGGAAGGAGATAAGAGAAGGCAGAATTGAGGAAAGTCCTTTTCCTGCCCTCCTGGGCTGACACCACCGCAGCTCTAGCACTGGCCTTGGGCAGATCTGCAGAGTTCTGCTGTTTCTGGAGAAAATTCAGGATGCAAAGGGAGGGAATGCTGGGCACCAACAGCTGCAGCAGGGGGTGAGAACCTGTCAAACTACAGACACTTTCCCCACCCAGAAAAATGTATTTTTGAAAGAAGATTTGTCCCATGTCTGCACATCTTTTAAATACCTCCAGGGATTATCTGAAAACACCTATCACAGTCTACAAAGCAGGAAGCAAAATATTTAATATATTGTGAGAAAGTGTTCTTGCAATTAATAGAAAAATTGGGGGTTTTTATGTAGAACCTTCCATTTCAGTCCAGGGAGAAGGGAATTTATTCTTGCCAAAGCAAGAGCACTGCCAGGGACAGGCAGACACTGCACCCACAGAGAGCCAACAATGCCACACCCTGAACACCACCCAGGCCAGGGCAGTGCCCGGGGACACGAGCAGCTCCCTCACTGCACTTCTGGCAGATTTGGGAAGGATTCTGTCCCTGCTCCCACACATCCCCCAGTTCCTGAATGCCTGGAGCAGGAGGGATTGGATCCACTCACAATATATATTCTCATTATGTTCACTATAGAACAAACATTAACAAGAAATGCTTAGTCTGTCTCATAAGGCCTAATGTAATTGTTCATTTTAATGACTAAAGTAACTCAATATCTGTGTATAATTCAAACACTGCTGCTTTGCTTCCCTCTGCCACAAACATTTCCATAATAAGCCATTTGTTCTGAACTTAATTGTTCCGTGCAAGGTTTGATTAAAATAAAAATCAGCACAAAAATAATTACATTAGTGGTAATTAACCTACTCAGGGAAGAAAATAGCCACGTTCCCTGATACCACTTCCATAATGATGGTGCCATTAATTTCGGGGACACACAGAAGCCAGCGGCGAGGACTGGGCTCAGATTTATTGCCACCTCCAGACTGCAGCTCCTAACTCAGCAGCTCCAACATTTGTGTATATTCCACTTTGCAGACAGCAATATTTGCATGACTTAGCTCTTTAGGCTCAGCTATTAGTGTCTTGTAATTAGCTTTTAAATCCAGGGATTTACCATGATAATGGTTTTAAGCTAAGAATATGTCAATAACACATCCTCAGCAGAGCCTTCTGCAAAATATCTACTGAAATCCCTGCAAGAGATAGCAGTGATGATAAGCCCGAGTGCCAGAGAGGATGCAGAGCTGCTCCATGCCTGGCCCAGACATGGTGTTTCACCTCACGCTGGAGCTCCTTTGATTTCCCTGGCTGCAGGGATTGCAGGGGAAGCTTCACAGCAGCACTGAGCCCGTGAGGTGGTGGAGACAAAAATCCCACCAGCTCTGGCTGGTGCCAAACAAATCCCTGCACTGGGCAGGGATTTAACACCTCTGCAGGATAACACGGAGCTCCCAGAGACTCCAAACCCTCTCTGGAAAGAGAAGGATTGTTTGTGCTGCAGCACAGGAGCTCTGGGAAGTGGCTGTGTCCGTGTCCCTGCTGTGGGAACTGACACTGATCCCATCCCATCCCTGGATCCCATCCCATCCCTGGATCCCGTCCCTGGATCCCATCCCTGGATCCCATCCCATCCCTGGATCCCATCCCTGGATCTCATCCTTGGATCCCATCCCTGGATCCCATCCCATCTCTGGATCCCATCCCATCCCTGGATCTCATCCTTGGATCCCATCCCTGGATCCCATCCCTGGATCCCATCCCATCCTTGGATCCCATCCCTGGATCCCATCCCTGGATCCCATCCCTGGATCCCATCCCATCCCCTCCATGAGCACCAACACCTCCATGCCACCCCTTCCCTCTGCAGTTCCCAGCTCCTCTCCAGAGCCACCCTTGGCCTTGCTCTGGCACCGGAATGAGGCAGAGCTCTCTCCCACCTCTCCGTTTCCTCTCTGTTTTCTCATTTTGGACCAAACTCAAAGCCCAGTTCCCGCCAGCCCCAGGATCTCGGTGCCTCTCCCAGACCCACAGCTGTGCCCAGCACATCCCTGCGGGCACCTCCTGCTCCCCGCGGGGCAGCCTGAGCTCTGCAGCCCAGCCCTGCCTCCTGGCAGCTGTTTGTGCTCCCTCCTCGCAGTGTAACCCCCGGGAACCCTCCCCGGTGAGGTGGAGCATCCGTGCTCCTCCTGACCCCACACGAGGCCCCTCAGGCTCCAGGGCTTTGGGGTTCTCAGGACACTTCAGCTCCTTCAGAGGCAAAGCAAAACCTCTCAGTGTTCCTGCTCTGCTGCATTCATTATCTTAAATCACCCCAATGTGTCTCCCACATAAGCAGAAGTTAAATGTCATCACATCTATTTTGTCCTGGTTTCTCCTGCTGCTGCCTCCCCGCTCTCTGCCCTCCTGGCACAGCAGTCACCGACTCTTGTCCTTAAAAACACACTGAACAGCCAAATCACAACATCCCACTTGAAAATGAAACTCATCACATCTCCAAGGCTTCCAGCCAAAAAATACCTGCAGTTGTCATTGTCAGCACAAATCCCAAATGTCACAGGTCGGTGACAACATTCCCGTGATGCCAGACCCTCATCTTCCCACCTGCTGATTCCGATCCTGATTAACGAGGAACCCAGGATCAGTCTCACCCAGGGACGGCTCAGCTCCAGCTCCTGGGGAGCCCTGGCGCGGGCAGGGAGCGCGCGGTGCCGCGAGCTGCAGGAATTGCTGTGGAGAACGATGCTCCTTACGGCTGCTGGCAGGAACAGGACCAACCCCCCCAGCCCCGCCCGTGTGAGGGGCACAGGGACAGCCTGGGGGGCCGGGAATGCTGCCAGAGCCACCCCAGTGCCCGCGGGCTGGGCACCAGTGCTGCACTGGGGCCGGGGCCAGACCTCCAGCTGGGCTTTCCTTTAGTGGGAAATTCTCATTTCACTTTCAGCCCTTCCCTCCCTGCAGGAGTGGGGAGAGGCCACCCCTGTCCCATCCCTGTCCCACCCCTGTCCCATTCCTGTCCCAGCCCTGTCCCATCCCTGTCCCATCCCTGTCCCATTCCTGTCCCAGCCCTGTCCCCCCCAGGTCCAGCTGAGCAGGATCCCAGAGTCTCAGAGGCACTGAGGGTGCCCCGGGGTCCAGCCCCGGGGTCCAGCCCCGGGGTCCAGCCCTGGTCACTGCTCACAGCCCTGACCCTGCAGCCCCTCCTTCCCCAGCTCCCTTCCCTGGGCAGCTCCAGCCCCTCGATGTTTTCCTTGCAGGAGAGGGCTCAGAACCGGACCCTCAGCAGCTCCTGTCACATCCCATTTAACACATTCCGTTAATTATGGCTGGAGACTTCCAGCTAAGGCCACCCCTTTGCTCCCACACTGCAGCTCCTCTCAGCTGTTCCCACAACAAGCAATTCTTAACCCTCACTCGTTTCCCTCTTTCATTCCTACTCTTGCTTTGTCTTGCATTTAATATTTGTCACTGTTTTTAGCAGCCCTACCTGCTCTGCCCCAGCAGCACTGAGAGTTCCTCTGAGCACTCAGAACACCATCCTTAATGAGATCCAAGGGCCATTTGTTCTACATTAAAGCAAGGACATTTCCAGCACACCACTGATGGAGAGAAAAATGCTTAATCCACAGTTTTTGCAAAAATGCTTATTATTATTATTATTACACATTTCTGTTGACACACAATAAAATGCAAAATTAATTATTTTAATGCTTTTATATCTGCCTACAGCTTTGTCTTGTCTTCCCACTAATGGAAGGGGGTGGACCATGCATCTTCAGTATTCATCCTGCAGCCCCTGCATAATATTTTTTTAATTAAAAGAAGAGCAGGAGTTTCCAAATGTGCATTTATAACACACAGTTCTTGTCTCTTTAAATGGATAGGTTAGGGCAGAACCATCTCATTTTCCATGGCACAGCCACAAATCCACCTTACCTAAGCTTTGAGGAAAGGATTAGCCCTTTATCTTTGTTTATCTCTCTTATGAGCCAATAACTTCTTTTTCCTGTTATTTGTGATTGTGAAAAAGTTCTGCTTCTGCCAAACCCAACGCACAGCTCCCAGTCT
Source organism: Picathartes gymnocephalus (assembly GCA_013390045.1). Taxonomy (NCBI): domain Eukaryota; kingdom Metazoa; phylum Chordata; class Aves; order Passeriformes; family Picathartidae; genus Picathartes; species Picathartes gymnocephalus. The sequence continues at coordinate 177,143 of WEKY01028451.1, read as the reverse complement.
GGGAGGGGCAGTGCCGAGAGGGAACCAAGCCCGTGTGTGTGATTTGGAGAGCATTTCTCTTCCAGTGCCTGCCAGCCCAGAAATGCTGGCATTTATTTATCCTCCCAATTCCCCAGCTGATTCAAAGACCAGCATTTTCCAGTCAAATTATTTGGTGCTGATTCTCCCTTCCTGAAGCCTCAGCATCAATGGGGCAGCAATTTCCTCATCACAACTCCTGTGCAAGGCATAACAACACAGGGCAGAGAAGGAAGATGAAAGAAATACAAAACTCTGAGGGAAATTCAGTACCCAGCTCATTTAGGCCCTAATTAGATTGCTGCAGTGATATTAATAATACTAATAATATTAAATTAACCTGCTCAGGCTCTGCTCACTCGATTGGGCCCTAAAAGAACTGCAGATGTACACAGGAAATTACGAATGGCTGATGGCAAGGCACACTCCCAGGGGAGCAGCTGCCTCCCAGGGCAGGGAATTTTCTCTCCACAAAGAGGGCAAAGCCTTCAGTGCAATCCCTGTCCCAGGAAAGCCTGCAGAGGGGTCACTCCCCAGGTGAGGGGGACCAGGAGCTCCCAGGCTGGGCTCAGCCCAAGCCTCAGCTCACAGGGGAGCAGAAAAGCCTGGACCAGCCCTTGGGGCTGCATTTCTGGGAGGAAAAGGAGGACAAGATGTGGCCTGGCAAAGGGAGGAGTCTGCACAAGCCTTCCCCAGTCAGTCAGAGCTAAAGCAGAATGAAATTCCTGGTTCCAGTTAGTGCTAGGGTGCAGCTGCTGGTGCTGCTGTTCACAGTCCCCCCCAGATCCCCTCAGCAGGTAAAGGTGAGCACTAAACAAGGTCCTTTCATGGGAATCCTTTCGGGAGCATTTCCATAAAATGTACGTTTAGTGGAAGAAAAACCAAATAAAACAGGAAAACAAAGCAAATAAAGGCTTCCCCTCAAGTTGTTTCAGAGGAGGCTAAAGACCCTTTGCAGCTGTTTATTTGGGGCCATCGTTGTCCATCACGTGAACAATTAGCTGGAGACGCATTAAATGCCACATCATACATCTGATATTCCAGCCCTGCCTCCAGCCACGGCAATTTCCTTCAGAAATCAGTATTCAGGGACATTTAAATAGTGATTATTTCTGACCCACTCAATACACGTGGCCTGTCAGGAACCTTTATGCCTTGCTGAAATGTTGGAAACTCCGAGGGCTGCTCACAGGCCTGGTGTGAGCAGAGCTTTCAATCACCCTTTGTGGGATTTCTTTCTCCTCCCTAAAGCAAACAGGCACAAAATGTGACACATCTGTCATCATTTCTGCTCCACCACCCTCGGCACTGGCACCTGTAAGGAACCAAAATTTCATTTTGCAGAACACAGCTGGGTCACGTTTGGGATCTGCAGAAGCAGCTCCGAGCCAGGGGTTCCCACAGCTGTTCAGAGGGTTTGTTAAAGGAGTTCACGTGCAAGGCTGATGCGCAGACAGAGCAAGCAGCGAGTTCTGGCTGCTGTCAGTGGGCACGACGGGGAGGTGCCAGCCCCTGCTGTGGCACCGAACCCTCGGGCAGGTGAAGTGGCAGGGCTGAGATCGTGCCGGGAACGGCAGGCAGGGACCTCTGCCAGGGCCAGGGCCCGCCGGCAAACCCCTCCTGGCACAGCCAACACTGGCAGCGGGGTGAGGGGCACACCCCAAAGGCAGGAGCAGCTCAGGGCTGCCCTGGCCTGAGCAGACACAGACCCTGCTGCCCAGCACTCCTCCCAGAGAGGGTTCTTCATCTTGCCAGGGAAAAGACAGAAGTGTCTGTCATCTACAGGCATGCATCCAATCGCTGTTTAGCTGATACTCCTTGGGCAAAGAGAGGGTATTTTCCATCCAACCTCCTTTGCCGGGGCAAGGATGAGACACCAAGAGAGGCCCAGGCTGTGCTGCCATCCCCACAGCCCTGGGGCTGATCCCCAGAGGGACCAGAGCTGCCCCAGGGCTGGGCAGGAGCTATGGGGGCCCTGCTGGGCTGGAACGAGGGGGAAGAGGGATGGAAGCTCAGCTGAAGAGCCCAGTGGGTGTGACTGGGACCCTGAGTGCCCTGCTGGGTTAACTGGGAGGCATTTAAATGCCCAGTGGCCCCGTGCTGGTGAGGTTGCTGTGCCCCACATCCCCCTGGCAGCAGAGCAGCTCTGGGGCACAGCTGAAGAGCTCTGCTCTCCATAGCTGGGCGAACTTCTCCAAACACAACAAAGCACATCTGCCACTGAAGAGCCTCTTCCTGCTTTCAGATATTAAATAAAGAATATTGCACCCTCAATAACACACAAACTGACATTGTTACTCCTGCCAAAAGCAACCAAACATGTTCATTAGCCATAAAATATCCCAGCAAAGCATTTGCTCCTGAATATATTTGCTGACAAAACCACATGAGCCTCACAGAAAGGCTTTACAGAGGGATGTGTAGGCGCACAACCAGCACCTCTTTTGCGGACTGGGTGATTTATTTTTTAACTCCCATTTCTTACATAACTCATCCTCAGAGTGTGGCTGCCTGCAGGCTCGTGGGCATGGAAGAGAACAACACAAGACAAAGCAAAATCTCAAGTTGAGTCTTCCGCTACATCATTTTTTTTCTTTGCCATCACAGCTTTTAGGAGCTCCTTACGCTCCACTTTTGGCCTGTCTTTAAGCACATCTGTAATCCACCTCAGAGACTCGCAGCCGGCTTTCCCTCAGCGTTCACATCCCCACGAACGCTTCCCCTGTGCCATCCTCAGCCCCGCAGCAGAGCCCCAGAGATGCTCGGCCGTCCCTCAGGCTGCCCCAGGCTCTTGTCGCTGCCCGGGTCAAGAGGGTCCATGACAGAGAGGAAATGCCATTTCACCTCTCGGTCCCGACCCGGGCTGGCCTGCAGAGCGAGGCCTGAGCTTAACTCTTGCCCTGCATGGAGGCCAGGCCTGGCTGGGCGGGTGCTGCAGCTCCTGCCTGCCTCCCTGGGCTCCCCTCGCGGGTTCCCAGGCCGTGTCTGAGCCCTCCGCTGCCAGCAGCCCAGCGCCCCAAACCCCAGCGCCGTGCCCCAGCCCCGCTGCCAGCCCCGCTGCCAGCCTGTGCAGGAGCGGCGTGAGCCAGCCCTGCTGCCCCAGCCCCTGGAGCAGGGAGCAGTCAGCACACGGGCATTCGGCAGCCCAGGGCTCGGAAAAACTCCCTTCCACTCGGCTGTGAGTTAATTCTGCAAGCGGGGATAATGAAAGGTGTTTGTGCTGGTCACGGCTGACACGAGCAATGAGAGATTGCAGAATTTAGTGAGGGAATAAAATAAACACCGTCCGTTACTGCAGCACACAGCGGGGCTGCTGCCACGCTGGGCACGGGGGCAGAACACGGCACTGGGAGGAGCTGCAGGAACCCCGGGATGCAGTTACCTTCCAGTCCCTCACTGGGACACAGAATTTGGCTGCTGGGGTGGCAGGGGCTGAGCTCAGAAAGGCCCAGCCATGCCACGAGCTGTGCAAACAGCCTGCAGGTCCTTCTGCAAGGACTCTGCACTGAGCAGCACCAACGCTGGGAAGTAATTCCCATAAACCCTGAGAGCCCACCCCTGTGAGTGGGGCTGTCACCACGAGTCACCCAGTGCCTGATGTGACCCTTGCAGGGACAGGACTCGGGCAGCAGAAGATGCAGAGGGTCCCTAACAGTGCCCAAAGCAGAAACTCCATCTACTGTGAACACATTCTGCTCCAAAGCAAAAACACAAAACCCAGCAAGAAAACAACGAACAGAAATCAAATTGAACATGTTATTTTAGAAAAATACCATCTGTTGGCAGACTATTCCTGAGCAACAAACATCACTGAAGAGGTGCTTGGATCCAATTCCAACTCGAATATTTTATCAAAAAAAGGCAGGTACAGCCAGGGCTCTTGCCAGCAGGTTAGACAGTTAATTACTCTCTTCACCAGCTCACTATTCACAACATTTATTTCCAAATTCCCTAACAGAGATGTTGATGGTATGTAAATTTATTAGTCTGAGCCCAAACAGATTCAGGAGGTGTTGAAGTGAGCAGGTTCTGCACAAATTGCACAGAGGATTATAGAGTTACTCAGTGCACTTCTGTTTGTGGGGAAAAAAAGCATTGCAGTGAGGGAGTTCCAGTCTGTGTCAGTGACCGTGGGGTCCCTGTCCCTGTCCTGCCAGCACGGGCTGCCCCAGCTCTGGGGGCTGCACTGACCCCCAGCTCACCCCAATCTCCAAACCCTGAGCTACAGGGATGTTTCTTATTTCAAGCAAGACTTGATTTCACACTCTGCTACCCAAGGGAAGCAGCAGCTCCCAGCCCCCTCCCCAGGGAGCAGGGAATTGTTCAGGAGCCCAGCTCCCATCCCTGGGGCAGCACAGCACGACCTGGGGTTGGTAAGGGCAGCTGGAGCTGTGTCCATGGAACCAGAGTGATAATTATCAATACCACCCATCTCCCGAGCACTCGGCTGCCAGGGCTGCAGCCACAGATCTCTGATTGCTGGGGACACCAGCAAAAGGGGAGGGATTGGCAGCAGCCCCAGCAGGGCAGGTGAGGGCTCCGTGGAGCCCCAGCCCTGTCCCAAACCCTGCTCCACACCCCTGAGCCATCTACAGTCCCAGAAAACAATGCAGATCTCCTTTATCCCTGCGTGCTGGAGGTTTAGGCATCTTTAATATGTCTTTGCTTCTGTTTGCAGACAAATTACTCAGAGGAACGGTTTAGTTTTATCTGGAGCTCAGAGCTCTGGAAGGGAGGAACTTCTCGAGCACGAGCTGCCTGAGATGCCCACAGTGCAGTAAGGGACAGGAGAGGGTGTTTTCCATCCCAGCCAGGGACTGAGCTCCTGCAGCCAGGCTGAAGGTGTGCAGCACAGCCCCAGTGCCCAGTGGCACCGCTGTGAGCTGAGCTCTGAGCTGGAGCAGAGCATCTGACACGGTGGAGACCCCAGTGCAATTAAGACACCACATGATGCACCCTATGCAGACACTAACGGCCTTATTACAGCATTAATTAGACAATCAGACTGAGCAACAGCCCCTCAGCAGCCTGCTCCAGGAAGAGCTCCCTCTGCAATGGCAAATAACCAGGTCTCATGGAAGCATCCCACTCCTCCAGGCTGAGGGTGAAGGATGGGGACGTGCTCCTGCCCGTGTGGGAGCTGTGCAGGGATGGCCAGGGTGACCCCACAGCTCCCACAGGGCCAGGGGCAGGATCCCAGCAGCCCAGAGCTCCCTGCCTCTGATCCCAGGGAGCAGCTCTGTCCATGGGCAGCAGCCCTGATGGGCCTCTCCAGCCCCAGCACAAGGCAAATACCTGGGAAAAGCAGGTTCAACAATTTCACAGGGATTGTTTCCTTGACTTGTTGGTTTTGACAGTTCTGGGACACTGGCACAGGGGTGGGAAAACATCATAAACCTGCTGAGTTAACTGTACCTGGAGAAAGAGCAGCGATATCCCCAAATTTCCCAGGAGAACCTGTGCTTCCTCCAGGAGGAATCCATTTCCTCCTCCTTCAGGCACATCAGCTCCTCCAGGAGTGATGTGTCTGTGTTTGTGCCAGGCACCCCCAGGCAGCAGAAGCTGCATTTTTAGGAGCTGCTCGGGCAGCTCCTCACCCTCCTGCAGTGCCCCTGCCCCAGGGCTGCACGGGGCCTGACAAAGAGCTGGCACTGCAAGGACACAGCCCCAGCCGCACCCACGGGAGACGGGGCCAGGGCAGGGCAGGGCAGGGTGAATTCCTTGCCTCAGATCCAAGGGGAAGCAGCAGGCAGAGGCAGGAGCTGTCTCCTGGCCACGCTGCCTTCAGCCATCCTCACAAAGTCCTGCTGCTGGAACCACACCAGCCTGGGAGACAAAGGAAGAGCCCAAGCAAAGAGCAAACTGAAACTGCCCACTGGAACAGCAAACCAACCCCAAAGCAGCTGCTGCACAACACTCCTCAGCCTCCCTGATGCCTTCAGGTTTAACTTTTGTATTTTCCAGATCAGTACTGCTTTAATGCATAACGCCACAACTCCAGAGCCTGTCAGCTGCTGTCCTCCCGTTCTATTCAGACAAAACAACTTCTCTCCAGGCCCTAACTCCAAGGTCAGCCTGTTTTTCCAAGCCCAAAAATGTTAACAATGGAGAACAGCAGTGAAGAGAAAGGGGAGAGAACTGGAGAATGGGACTGCACTGCCTGAAGCTGTAATTGGACAATTGGCCTCTGAAATGCAGACGGACCAAACTGATTTCTGTCCAAAAAACACGTGTTGGTCCATCCTGGGTGTAGCCTGGGCCAGGCTCTGGTGCTGCCCAGGGTGTGCCCTGTGAGGGCCTTTCAATAAATCCCTGCTTTATTCTTTTAACTCTGTGCAGCCTGTGTTCTCGGGAGCCTCTCAAGGCATCCCCCCGTGGCAGATGGGCTCCTTCTCACCAGCAGCACTCCTGGCCTATGACACACAGCGAGGCTAAAGCCAGTGCCAGCCACAGCAGCTGTGGTGAGGCTGGAGCTGCCCTGTGGCACAGAGTGCACCCTCACAGAGCTCCAGTCCTGCCCTAAAATGCAGATATCCCTCAGGCCAAGAGATTCCTCCCCTGATTGCAGTAGCTCTGCTTTTCAGTATCTCTGCCTTCCAACAGGCACTGGGGTGGTTTCAGCAGGGGTGCAGCCGGCCAAGGTCCTGATCCCAGGATCCAGGGCAGGGCACGTCAAAGTGTAGGGTGTGAGCTGTGAATACTGCATCCCACATCTGCGTGCTGGGGGCAAGGAGGGGCTGGCAGAGCTTGCAGGACCCTCTCCAAGGACGGGGTGGGACGTGCTGTGCCCTGGCCTCCTGTGGGAGATGGGCGTGGGCACCTCAGCATCACAGCCGTGCTGCAGGGAGAACGCAGCACTGCCAGGGCTTCTCGTGGAATTCTGGCCAAGCCCTTTCAAATCAGACATCTGCTCATTTTATCCTTGCACAGACACCTGAAACGCAGCCAAAACTGTGACTAAACCATGCCCTGGGTGCTGGGCAAAGCTGTGCTTGGTTGTTTGCTACCAAGCAGGCAAAAGAAGACGGGATGATTGCACTGCCCTGGCATAAATTGTTATGTCCCAGGTTTGCTGTAGTGAAAGGTCATAAAGTATTTTGTTACCTGACCTGACATACAGACAGTCCCATGTAATTCATAAACCCAGGTTTACCAACCCAGACAAACACAAGAAAGCAGAGCAGATTTGCAGAGTTGCAAGCCAGTTGTTCAAGCTCTCCTCAGTCTGCCAACACAAGCAAGAGAGAGAAAACTGCAACAGAATTTACTCTGCAATCTCCCATGAAAAAACCCGGTTCAGCGCTCCAGATGAATCCAGCCTGTGCCCACCATACTCCAAAAAGTGCCATGGATGGGAAGATGACCATTGAAGGCACCCACAAGAGACTGGACAGCAGCAGCCCTGCCAGAGCAATCCAGCACTAAAACATCTCCGTTCCTTCTTGCAATGAGGGTGATAAAGAAGAAAACATGTACTCACCTAGCTGGCCTCCCGTGGTTATTTCCCTCCTGCCTCTGGGACCGGCAGTGTCCTTACCTTGAAGGCCTGAGCAGCTTTTCCTGTTCATAACCCAGGAGATTCAGACACACAGAACGGACTGAGGCTGCCCAGGGGGACAAAGCACCACTGCAGCAGCTGCCAAATTCCCACCAGCACCTGCCCCAAACACCCTTTGCTTTCCCCTCTGGAGTTGTATTTAAGAAATAAGAACTGGGGAAACACCCCTTGAAGAGTTATTGCCACAATAATTACTGAAGACAAATCGTATCCTCTGGTAGCTTTCCCTGGGATGTATTTAACAGTATTTATTTTGGTTATTTCCAGGAATCCTTGACTTCTCTAAACTCCACAGTTGTCTTTATTGTTGTAAGAAATAATGCAATAATACAAAAGGGACTGTCTTATATATATTTGTGTGAGAAATTAGGACACTTGAGTGATTAGAAGGGAAGTTAGTGAGAGAATCTCAACTACTGATATGACCCTGTGGCCATGAGGATACAAGGGTGAGGAGAAAGGTCTTTTTATGGAAACATTTAACACAACAACAGGAATACAAATCAAGCTCCCTTAATTTAGCTTTAAATTTTAATGAATCAGGATGTGTGGTTTAAATAAAGAAGGATTGGCTTGATAAATTTTTTTTTTTTTTTTTGCTAAAAGAACTGTAAATTGCAAGTTAATATAGGTTTCCTTATATAGAACATCAGAAGTTGAAAAGCAAATCAAACAGAGAAAGTCAAAATGGGCCAAAATTCAAGGAGAGCAAAACACTGCTTGTGCTCCAAGACCCTCGGTGACCCACATTATTTACTTGATTTAACAAAAACCACGAAAACATTAAAAGCAGGAAGAGGAAGTGTCCTGGCTTTGGTTCCAGCCCAGGTGGTGGCTGTGACCCCTGTGGGCAGCCCGTGGGTCGTGTCCCAGCCTCCAAGGGACGGGGAGCTCAGGTGTCCCCCTGGGCCAGCCCCCAGTGCAGAGAGTGGCACTGGGTCCTCGGAGAGCCCTGGGCTGGGGGCACCCCCGGGTCAGCCCCGTGCCACCTCCTGTGCCACCCCAGCGTGTCCTGGCCCCTCGGGGGGTGCCAGGGCAGGGCCACGTGGCACAGCCCGTCCTCGCACCCTGCTGCCAAAGGAGATGTGGCAGCAGAGCAGGGAAGGAGCCACAACACAGCCGGCATTCCCAGTGTTCCTGGGCTGGCAAGGCTGAGTGAGGCAGGAAAGGCTTGTTCTACAAACACCCGTTTCCCCTCAGGAGCAGCTCGGTGTTCCTCTGAAGAGCCCAGCTGAGCTGGAATCTCTGACTCCGGGGGTGGATAACGCTCCTCAGGGAGCCAGCCGTGAGGCCAAGCTGGCACCACTTCCCCAGGAGCCTGGGGCTGGGGCAAAGGGCACAGAGCCAAGCAGAGATCCTGGGCAGGGGGGGCACAGACCTTGCAGGGTGAGGCTGACAGGCTCTCCAGCTTTCCCTCCCACCACTCCTGGGCTTTTTTATCGACGTCTCTCTGAGCACCTGCTCCTACGTGCTTGTTTTCCTTTAGGCATCACCCCAGAAAGGGCACCTCACCCACACGGATCAGCAGCACCGCTGGAAGAGTGACTCACTCCAAAAACATTTCATTCCAGCTTTCCAAAGACAAGAAAAACTGAAAAGCACCTGTGAGTGAAAGCCCAGTGGTTTCAAACCACAACAATCCACAACTTCATTTCCCAAGCTGGCAACTAGGGACTGCAGACACGCAGAAGTGACAAAATTTGCATGATCACCTCGTGTCTCTGTTCATCTGAGGAGCTTTGGCTCTCTGGGTACAGGGAGAAGGTCCAGGACAGAGAAGGAGACAAAAACACCCCACTATGGTGATGCCTTAAGTTTTAAGTTTTTCTCTGCTCTGCTTTAGTGTGCAGCTCTCAGCTCCATATTCAGTGTCATTGAGCTCTCCTCACAGGGCACTCAGACACAACAATTCTCTCCAGCCCAACATTCCAGGACAATCCTTCCCAACCTCAGCAAACCCAAAAGCACCAACAAGGTCAAAAAGAGGAGGCCGAGCAAGGAGGATGGAACTCCATCATTCCCAGTGATCCATTGGCCAGTTCAGCTCCAGATGCCAATGGAGCAGAACTTCTCCAAGTGTGAAACCCCGTGCCCAGGCCCCTTTTCTGTGCCCATCTCGAGGCCCATCCTGGCAGGGCTGCAGCCGGGCTCTGGCATTGCCAGGCTGTGCCCTTGGAAGGCCTTGCCATAAATCCCTGCTTTATTCCTCTCATTCTGCCCGGCCTCTGCTCCAGCTCACACTGGTCAGGGGTCAGTGGAGCTGTGAGGAAACAGCCAAATCCCTGCTAAGTTTTAAAGCCCTGGGTGCCTCAGCCAAGCGACAGGAGCAGCGAGGGACTCACGTTGAGCTGGAGGTCGTCTGTCCACTGGCCCACGAGGCGATAGCCGGGCGTGCTGGTGTTGCTGCTGTGGAACTGGAAGATGTCGTAGCGCCCCGGGGCGTCCCCGTTCCTGTTGAACATCACTGGGGTGCCAGCACTGCCTGGGGAAGGAAACAAGACAAAAATCCAACCAACCAACACCAAGTCTTTACCAAACCTCTTTGATTTGAGATTTCACACTGGAAGCACGTTCCGGGTCAAGGCTGTGCATCCCCCCAGCCATCCAAACGGGACACCTGGGGACCCTGCCAGCACCCAGCCCTCTCCCACAGATCCTTTATCTCTGCCTGACAATAAACACAGCAAGATGAGCCTTACCTCACCCTACTCTGCCCAACATGAGAAATATCAGAAGGCTTTTCTTCCTGCCCTCAGCCTCCCTCCCATCTCCCTTTCCTCAGGGAGCTCTCCAGTGGAAATCCCTCCTGTGAATGGAGCCTCTAAATGCTGCTTTCCCCCCGCTGCAGAAAATGTTCCATCTGCTGCTCAGAGCTGCTGCTGCCAGGAGTCAGCCCGGGTTTAGTGAGTCTTGACCAGCATCCAGAAATAGCTTCCTCCTCCACAAAATGTTCCATTCCCATCATCACCGTGAGGCTGGGACGGGAGAGAGCAGGGGAAGCTTTGGGAAGGGCATTCCTTGTGCCATCCCTTCTCTGGGAAGGGCATTCCTTGTGCCCTCCCTTATCCGGGCTCTGTGGCACTGCCAGGACCAGAGAAGGACCCAGAATTAACTTTATTTCCCAGGTACTAAAGAGACAAACAGGTAAGAGAAGCCCCAGCCGTCCCTGCCTGCTGGCAAAGCCTGGAGCTGCCCTGAGCCCTGAGCCCAGGTAAGGACACCTGCGTTTCCATCAGCACAGCACTGGATGGGAACCTTCCCCAGAGGAGAACTCGTTTCCTCAGAGCTCCAGGAGCAACCTTCCAGGGTGACATTTATTTCCAGACATATTAAAATAGGTTTCGGTAGGGCAGAGTAATATTGTGTCAAGATTGAAGATTATGACAATCCTCCAGCATATCTATATTCAAAGCTTCCTCCTCCTCCTGCGTAACTTCTTTTCCCTAAAGCAATGAAAAATCTCTCCTGTTGTAGCACTGAACTTTAGGATTATCGTTTTCTTCATGATTCCCGTTCTTCATTGAGTTCCAGGGAGTGAAAAAAAGATTTGAAGGAGTGAATTAGCATAGTCTCCATTCTAGCCCTGGTAAATTGTTTCCTGTCTCTCCTACAATCCTCTGAGATCAGATACAAATTCAGTTCAAAGGCTGCTACAGAAAATCTCCCGCTGAAATCTCTCCTGGCTGGTTCCTCGTGAGCACCAGGCAGATATTTAACTGTCATTACAGATTCATGTAGCCAGAACACACTGGAGTGGAAGCACTTGGAGAGAATCAGAAGCAATGGCTGTAATTCCTTGGCTCCTCAGGAAAGGCAGCACAAGTGCTAAATGGGATTTGGCTGATCACCACTCGCAGGGTTGCTGAGGGTGAGCTGGCCTTGGCTTTGTCGGAGCTGACAAGAAAGGGACACCTGCCGTGGCAGGAGCTCAGGTGAGGCTCCCAAAACGCAACAGCCGCATCCGAGGGTTGCCCACGTCCCACAGGACACAGAGGAAGGCGCAGGGCTGCTGCTCAGGAGGCAGAGGGAGGACGGGCACCGCTGCCACAGCCACCCCGAGGCCAGTGCTGGCACAGGGGACACGGCCGGGGACACTCCTGCAGCCACCTCCATGGGAGCAGCAGCCCAAACCCCCCAGCAGAGCCATCTACGGTGACAAAGGGTGTCCTTGGACCCAGCAGGGGTGGGTCACCCCAGAGACCCCAAAGGCACAGCCCCAGCAGCTCCCACACAGCCCTGGGCACGGGGCAGGCGGGAGCAAACCCTGGTTCCGGGTCCATCAGTGTTTCTATGATAGAATGACCCGGCCAGGCTGGGAGGAGGCTGTGATCCATCGGGAGGATGAGCAGCTGTGGGAATGGGAAGCACTGGTAACCCCGGGGCACAGGGCAGGCAGCAGCATCCCCTCTGCTGGCTTGGAAGCTGCGGTAATTGGGCTCCAGCCAAGCTCAGCTCAGCAGGGCTGAGCCCTCCTTAACCCCGAGTGAGGCTCCCGAGCCCTTTCTGTGCCACCTGTCTGCAGGCTCTGTCACTCCTGCTTCCCATCACTGCAGCGCTCCAGCCTCAGCTCGGGCTCCTTTCATCACATAATGAAATTAATAAAAAGTGATGTATGGAATCTCTCATCGCAGAGAGGAAACAGGCCTTGCAGAAGTAACCCTTGATCTTCCAATCATTAAAACATGCTGTTATTTCGCTGGCTTTTGATCATTTAGGATATATTTTCTTCCTAATAAATTTCCCAGATTTTGTTGAGCCCTGTAAGCAGTTCAGAACCTGTGTCAGTCTCCAGGCTGCAGCTTCTTGCTCACGCAGAGCTGTGACAATTTAATTCAGTTCCCAACAAAGGAGCTGCCTTCTCCCCACACAGACACAGGGCACTTGACACCTGCAGGAAGCCCTCAAACCCAGACACCATCTGACTGAATTTGTAGGGTTTCGATCTCTTAATCACTGCAGGATGAGAACTGAATGATGAAGAGGAGGACAGGAGTCACCCAGGTGTCACCAGCCCAGCTGTTTGGCACTCAGGGCACGTTCGAGCACCCAAGGGGCTCCTGTGAGCAGCACCTGCAGCTTTTCACTGGCAAAAACACAACTGCACTTCAAAACTTCCAGGATCTCACTGCGGGAACACTCCAGGTTTAAACATTTCCATATTTTGGGCCTTTTGTTCTCCAGGCAACGACGAGCACAAAATGCAGACGGAGCTCCTTGCTCAGATCCAGCCTCTCTTCATCACAGCCTCACTCCAGCCCTGGCTGCATCGATGGCAGCCCCTCTGCAAGGAGGGGTGGCCAGCAGGGTGGTCCCAGAAGGATGATCCCAGCAGGATGATCCCACTAAAGAGACAAGACAGCAGGATGGTCCCAGCAGGACGGTCCCAGCAGGACCATTCCAGCAGGATTATCCTGGCTGCACAGGGCTGAGGAGAGCTGCTCCACAGCAGGAGGATCCCAGGCCCTGGGGACACTCAGGAGCCGGTGACACTTTTCCTCTCACGCACAGCAGGACAAAGCTCCCACTGCCCCACCCTCGGAACCTGGGACAAATCCCCTGGAACACTGGGGAACAGGGATCTCCAGAGACCTAACCCTTCCCACGCCCCAGCTCCGTCATGGGGGGCCAGCAGGGGATGGGGGGTCAGTGGGTGATAAGGGGGGTGTCAGCGGGTGCCAGGGGGGTGTCAGTGGGTGGTAAGGGGCAGTCAGTGGGTGACAGAGACAGTCAGTGGGTGAGAGAGACAGTCAGT